>RPOG01001171.1:0-132126 GCA_008086565.1 Thalassoma bifasciatum
AGATTCTCTTTTTTAATGGCATCAAAAAAGGACACAGTATCAAAAAAGTCAAGCTTCATGTTTCCATAAAAATTAGGGAAGTAAATAGTTTGATTTTAACATTAGTTGATAAGACAAGTTTCAACCCCTTTATGCACCTGAGGTGTGGAGAGCAGACCTCTCCTCTCTTTCATTTACATACATGAGAGACCAAGGCAGGAAGAGTAGCAGCAAAGATCCCCAGGTACAGACTAGAGTAAAGTCATTTATTTACTAGAATCAAATCATAAATTTATGAGAATGAAGTCATTGATTAATGAGAATAAATTAATAAAATCATGAGAATTAAGTCATAAATGTACAAGAATACAGTCATAGATTTATGGGAGCAGACTTTGTATACAAAGCTTGAATAAAATACAATAGAATGAATGAAGTAAGAATAAATGCAATCACAAATAAAAATTGCCCAATTAAAATTAGATACAAACATTAGACAATATCACATAATAATAAATTCACTATTTACTACAAATCTTTTGGACATCAAGGCTTTTCTGAGTCTCATTTTATTGACAGAAAAAGACCAAAAAAATCGCCTAGAATTCAGCGATTCTGTCGTAAGAAATAAAATTAACTGTGTTCATTCATTGCACTGACTGAAAGCAACATGTTCATGTATTTTATTTACTTATGTTATTAATTTTTATATTTCTAACCCAGGTAATTATTTATTTTCTTCCTTAGTATCCTAAAAGTTTGCTTCCTCATATTATTCTCTGTGTAAAATTGCAAATGATGATTATTTGCAACTTACTTTCACAGGTTAGAAAAAAAGATAACTTATTTTAACTGTCATTTATTTTTGATGCTATTTCTGACAGAATAGATGACAGAGCAAAAAACATTGGATGTAGTGTGGGGGGTGACGTGCAGGAAAGAGCAGCATGTTGGTTGTACTGTACATTGGGTGCATGATTAAACCACTAACACACACTGTTCTCATGGCAATACTTAAACTATTTGATTTTTATAAGACATGGATTGAACATATCATAGTCAATTTAGGTAAAATGACACAGTCATTACAGAAAAACACACTGTTTTGGGCTTCGAGTACAATATGCCCAATCTTAATGACATTAGTTTTTAATGTTAGTGTTTTCATAACATGCTGACAAACTTCACATTCTGATGTGTTATTCTAAAGACATAATGATTCTTGAGTGTTGTCATCACCCTCATGTGTCATGTCTCTTCATGTTCAGGAACTATTTTGGGGAGAAGGTGGCCTTGTACTACCTGTGGCTGGGCTGGTACACATACCTGCTCATCCCTCCAGCTCTCATTGGGGTCATAGTCTTTCTTTATGGTCTAGCCTACTTCAACAGCTCACCACTCATGTGAGTTTACACACATCTCCACACACATCTGTGCGATAACGGAGCATTTACAGGCTAATAGATAAAGTGCTTTTTGTGTTGTAGAAAGGAGGTTTGTGACGCTAACACTATCATGTGTCCACTTTGTGACAAAAGATGCAAAGTGTGGCAGCTGTCAGACACGTGCACATACGCTAAGGTAGGTTAGTGCACTCCTAGCACAAATATAAATGTTTTAATGAGGGTTTGTGTTCACTTTAGATCTTGTCTGCCTGCAGGTGAGCTTGCTGTTTGATAATAATGGCACAGTGCTATTTGCGATGTTCATGGCTGTGTGGGGTAAGTTTTGTATCTTAAATGTTTAACTCTTTGACTTTTCTGTTCAAGCTGAGATTTAAAACCAGTTACACAGACAGCACTTTTATTTCGTACCCTTAAAAAAATACAACAATGAACCTCTTTCTCAAAAATTATCAAATTTCAAAGAGCCAAATCTTTCTCCAGCACTGTTTCTTTTGGCTCGGTCTTTGTTGGCTGTGTCAGAATAAAAAACAAACAAGTCTTTATCAGCCTGAGACGCAATACATCCAACTGCTCTGACGTTTCATGATCACTGAGGCATGCACTGCCAAAGAGAGAGAAACATCAGTGGAAAAACCGACACGTCCTGGCTGCTCACGTCTTCATCAGCCCGCGCCATCTGGTTGTGGGGGTGTCTTCAGCAGGACTTCAAAAGAACATTTTTCATAGCTTTTTAAATGTTTACATCGTGCTGTCAGACATTTTCTGTGGTCAAATGAATTGTTACTGTAGAAATAAAAGGATTCAGTGGAAACTGTCTCTAACCAGAGAGATGTTAGAGAGCTACAGTAGTCCTAGAAGAAGAGAGATCACATGGGGCAGAGGAAGTGTGAAAGGGTGGGGTGAGACACAAGGAGAAAGACTGCTTATTATGATAGAGAAGTGGAGCATGGATTAACTTGGAAATTTATTTTTAGCAATATGAGAGTTCCCCTGCATACACCGCAGAAAATAAACCAGCTCAATATTTCAGTTTCGTTCTTTCTTATTTTTTCTTTTGTTTTGACAGAAGTGTGGGAAAAGGTGCTTAATAATGCTGCCAACATATGTTCAAATGATTTAAATTACCATTGGTGTGTATCAGTCAAACATCAGTTTCAGACAGCTTTATTAATCCCTCTCTGAGCAATTAGTTTGGAACAGCACGTACACAGATACAAACACAAAACAAACAAGGACAAGTTGACACATAAGCAACAAATTGTCTACACGAGAAAGAAAAACACATTAGTGAGACATAAAGGAGACAATGATAATGGGCATAATTATTAAAAGTCAGCCAGACTGAATACAAAATTTCAAATAAATGAATAAATAAAAGGTATGTGGCGCCGTAGGATACAAAGATTGTGAAGTACCATTCAGTAATCTGAGGGTTCAACAATTTTACATACCGGGGACATGAACGCAGTAAACAGAATTCACTAAATAGTACATGACTAAAATACTCTCAGGATCTGATGGTTGCAAAGTAGTAGTCGTAAGTATCTCTGCTTTACACAGATTATCTCAGAACAGATTATAACGTTTCCTGTGAGGCTATTTCTGTCTTTCAAGGGACTGTGAGGAGTTTCTAAGTGATCTTGAAAATGACTTATATCAATATGTAGGCCTGATCATAATACAGCACTTAAAATGAAATGATCAAATACGTTATTTCTAAATACTAATTCCCAACTTCCTGATTTTTCGGGCTGGACTAGATTGAATTACGGCAAGTTGACGTCCCTACGACAACATCACACTGGCTGATACAGTTTGGCAGTGGGAAAAGAGATCTGTTTTTGTTTGTGCCGAAAACGACTTTTGTGAATTATTTAGTAGTAATAGTGGAAACAGGAGCTGGACTGTCTGACAGAAGTGGGACAGAAAAGCAGAAGAAAGCTAAACAGGAGAGTGATAGAGCACAGGCAAAAGGCCTAAACACAAGCTAAGCTGTTTGTGATATTTGTTCCATCAAAGCCAGTTTCCTTAAAAGGTGAATTCTCTGTTGCCCCTTCTTTAAAGTAGCCTCAGTGTTGACATCTAGTTTGAGTTGGTCATCTAAATATGTGCCCAGGTATTAGTACAACCGTACAATCTCCACATATTTACTGTGTATGATGCACTCTTTGGCTGCTTTATCAAACATCTTTGTCCCTGTGAGTAAAACATTTGATTAGAAAAGTGGTTATTTTGGCTGGCTCAGACAGCACAGGTCTCTTTTTCTGCGTTTCTTTGTGCTGTGTTTTCAGTTTGTATTTTATACTGTCACTCAGCTTTGTGAGCTCATATCAAATGCTGCTCTCTGTAGCGACCCTGTTTTTGGAGTTTTGGAAGAGACACCGAGCGTCCTACGTGTGCGAATGGAAAGTGTCTGACTGGTGTGAAGAGGAGGTATGATCAGCTGACGGCAGCTGTAAACATCACATCTCTCACATCTCATTCTGAGGCAGCGCTCATTGAAAGTCATGGTTTTGTGTATTTTCTTCTTCTTTGTCACTTTAGGAGGAGCTGATCCTGGAAATTGTTAACAACCCCAACTGTCAACCCAAGAAATATAAACACTCCTATCTGCGCAGCACTTTGGTCCTGATCTGTGTCACAGTTATGGTGAGAGATAAGCACAATCAGATTCAGTCTATAAAAAGTAGCAGGATGGTTTTAAACAGGATGTCATGAATGTCCAGTAGATAAAGATCAACTCTTCTATTTTTATGTTTCTTCAGATTCTGTTGATCATCGGCCTGACGCACGCCCTGGTCGTGTTCAGAGTTATAGCTGCAGTGCTGTTGGCCGAGGGATCATGGGAGTTTTTAAAGAATCACTCAAACAGTGGGGCGATGATGTTGGGAGCTGTCCTCCATTACTTTATCATCACTGTCATGACGCGGGTACGCAGGTCTCCAAATGTTTGTCTGTGTTTCATCAAAGTGAGATTCTGTTTTCAGTGACTGTTTCTGTTTTTACAGATCAACAGGATGGTAGCCATGAAGCTGTGTGAAATAGGTATGTTTACTACACCTGATCTGGTGATTCTTATAAAGTACAAACAAACCATAAAGGAGACTTATGATTTTACTCTCTTGGCTCTGCAGCATTAAAAATTGGCTTAATTTCATTTTGTTTTACACAATAACACACAGATGAAACGAGTAAAGGGCAGAGTTTTCAAGCTGAAAACTTGTCAATGGAGATTGCAACAGTTTTACAACATCTGATATGTTTGAGAGCCTGAAACTTATCTATTATTCATCCAACCACATTCAGTTTGTCGTCTCTGAGGTATTGGGAAGTACTTTAGTATTTGCTCAAAGACCTTTGCATCTCTTACTCCCTACTTCCTCAATTATTCTTTGGAGATTTAATCTGCAGCCAATCTGAAAAAAGCCCCAACTCACAGAGAAGCCCAAATCAACAGTACATGTAGACAGCAAAAGGAAAGAGTATGTTCACAAACAAGCTCCAGTTTTCATGGGTAAAATAATGAACATTGGAACGAGGCCATCATGTACACTGATGAAAGAAATAAAGGGTAGTTGTAAAAATGTGAGCTAAAGGTCAGGTGGTATGAGGAAGTGAGGGGAAACTCTCTGAGGACACCCAGAGGAGAGATGAGGCATGACAGGGTTTAAACTGATGCAGAGAGAGAGAGAGAGAGAGAGAGAGAATATGATCATCATGATAAGTTGATCTTATTGATGTTATCAGCCCTTTCTTTTTTTAAGTTATTTTTGTGCCTTCAATAGATAAAGGACAGTGGCTGGAGTAGGAAAGGGTGTGAGAGTGGGTAGTGACATGTGGGGAACAGGCCACAGGCTGGACATGAACCTGGGCCACCCTTGTGAGGGCGGGCCTCATGGAGCATGACCTAGACCACAAGACCATCTGTGCTCCATGAGCTTTCTTTAACCAACATGTGTTGTGTGAAGTTTCATTTCGATACAATTTTGAACAAAATTGTAACATTTAACTTAAAGAGAGGGTAAATAACTTGACCTTTTCAACTATGAAAGTTTCGTGAAGATCTTGTGTGCTTGTCTTTCAGAACAGACCATTTTGAGCAGTTCATAGACAGATTCAGGAATTCCCACTACATATGAATTTGTGGTGGTTTAAAAATCTGAACGTTATATTCAGGCAAGCAGGATATCGCTCTCAGGGCACCTCCGTCTTTAAAAAGCTGCAGCAAGGCTTGTGAAATTCACACAATGACATTAATGCTTTTTTTCTTCAGAGGAAACAAGATCATTTGCTGCCACAGAGAAGAGTTTCACGGTCAAAATGTTCACCTTCCAGTTCTTCACTTATTTCTCCTCCCTATTCTACGTCGCCTTTTTTCTTGGCAGGTAAGATAATGATGATACATTTATTACCTTAAACACTATCATTTAGTCACAGTAAAGCTCTAAACTGGGTAAAAAAGATTTGTTGGCATGGCTAAAAACATCCAGAGGAAAGAAATGTTTGTCCAACCTGACACCTTGACGTTTTTGTAACATATTTTTCAGGATAAACGGCCATCCAGGTGGATATGTCCGGATTGCAGGGAAATGGAGATTAGAAGAGGTGAATAACATAAACATTCTCTGACGTGACCAAATAAATACATATTCTTTTTTTACGTAAGTAAGAGATTTGGAATTAAGATATGCTATTTGTATGCATTTAAAAGATTTCCCTCCACTGTGCAGTGTCATCCCAGCGGGTGTCTCACAGACCTCTTCATCCAAATGGCGATTATAATGGTGCTCAAGCAAACCATCAGTAACGTCTTTGAGTTCACCGGCCCGTGAGTATTAATCAGACTTATTATCACAAACACCCTGCTGTCTGCTTGTTGTTTCTGTGGTTTTAAAAGCTGTCACTTGTTTGTATCAGCTGGTTCAACAGATGGCTAAAAAGAAGACGCACCAAAAAGCTGCAGAGGAAATGTGCTCACTGTTACCTCAAAGATGAATCTGAGACAAAGTACGGAGCCGAACTGTGTGAAAACTGTAAACTCCGAGACTGGCTCAGCAACTACCGGCTCAATGACGTCGACTCCTTCAGCCTGTTTAATGAGTTCTTGGAGATGGGTATGAATACCTCTGAATAATGAGCAAGACCAAGCAAACACTGGACTGTTTTCCTTCATCATGTCATTGATGTTTTTTCTCTCCTCAGTGATCCAGTTCAGTTTTACCACGATATTTGTGGCAGCGTTCCCCCTCGCCCCCCTGCTCGCTCTTATTAATAACGTCATTGAGATCCGCTTGGATGCTATTAAAATGGTCACACTGGAGCGCAGACTGGTTCCTAAGAAGACTAATGATATTGGTGAGCAGTGCTTTTAAACAAAGATTCATCTCCCTGTTGAATGTTTTCTATCCACATGGCAGTACACTGTTAAAAAAGTGAGTAAAAAATACAGCAAAACACAGTTAAAAGCAACAATTGAGGACCATAAAATTATCATTTTCTTTTATTGTTTGAAATACATTAAATAACCGTTAATTGTGAAACTCGCGAAAACTTTGACTTTTACTGTAAAAGTGTTGAAATGATAACAAGCTACTATGAAAACAAATAAATGAATAGGTACACGTTTTAGAAGGAAATACTGTAATTTTAAAATGTCTGAAATCCTTCAATATAATGGTATTATCTGGGTAAAACTGCAGTCACTGGGGTTAAGCACATTTGAATTAACAGCATAAATCTGTTGATTGTCATGCAACACAAACCTACATTTTTACAGGAGCAGGACATTAAAAAGTGGTCTGCTGGAAAACACTGTAAAAAAAAAGTCCTGTTTGTTGGCATTTTTTATTGCTCCTTTCTATTTGGGATAAGTGAAAACTAATGAGTGAAAAACTAAACTTGGTCTTTGTACAAGAAGTTGTGTTTTTAATGCTACAAGTTGGCTGTGAGTTTTTAGTTATAAGTATTGTTGGTCGTAACTACTCTGTTTCTTTTTTACTGAAATGGGCGTAAAACTGTGAAATCACCAAAAGATGACATAGGAAGTGTTATTAAAAGTGGCTAACAAAACAAAGTTTTAAAAAATGAAGCATCATGGGTCTTAGAGGTAGAAATGAAATGTCCACATATGTGGATGCCGGGTCTTAGGAGGCTAAATGTTTTAAACTGATATTATTGACAAAAATATTGCAGTTTGAACTGGTAAGATCAACAGCTATTCTTAGCTGAATAAGCATGACCACAATGATATTTGTAATATTTGTTTCAGTGACACTCTAAAAAGTATCACTGCCTTTTACTTAATTTAATTGATGGAATGTTTTTTCCCTTAAAAGTATTGAGTATAATTTAGAGCTTTGAAATTAAGTCAAACAAACCTTCAATAATGATGTTCTGTTAGGTTGATTGTTTTACTGTATAGTTTACAAAATTTCCCTGGCAACCACAGCTGCCAGTTTTTGACCGTAAAAACAACAGGACTTTTTTCACAGTGTAAAATTCTCCTCATTACAACATGTCCTCTCTGCAGGTGTGTGGATTGACGTGTTGGAGGCCATCGGTGTGTTAGCCGTCATTGCCAACGGGCTGGTCATTGGCGTTTCTTCAGATTTCATCCCTCGTCTTGTGTACCGTTACCGCTACGGCCCATGTGTGAACAGCAATGCAACAGATATCCAGTGAGAATCATTCATTTTGAAAAATTTGATGTATTTTTTCTCACTTATTCTTAATACATGATCTCTTTCATTCCAGCTGCATGTCTGGTTACATAAACAACTCCCTCTCCATCGCACGGATGGACAACGAAGAGCTCAGTCACGAGTTTACAGATTTTCAAATGACCATTTCCGGTGGAGAACGTGTATCCTCCTGCAGGTCTGTTCTTTCTCACAGCTGGTTTTACCCGGCACGATTCTGACATTTAGCAAAGAGAACCCAGAGATGAACCATATAATCTCAGCTAACTGCTTTTAACTTGTTATTTTTTCTTCTCTGGTGCACTGCACAGAGACAGTTAAATGAATCTGTACTTTTTATCATGTTTTTTTACTTTCTTAATGTTAAACAAAGCACAAGTACTGATACAGATTCAGTATGGCTGTAGAAGAGAAAAACAGGATGATGCCAAACAGGCCTTGATGTGTCAGGGAACAAAACAGACGTTGGTGAGTCATTATAATGGCTTTAATGGTTTTGGGTATTTGTGTAATTATGATCAATTATGATCCTTTATCCAGTGAAATAATGTGAATGAGTTACTAAATAACAAAACGTGAATGACAGTGTGAGTACAAGAGATTTGACTAGAATAAATTCAGAAAAAACAGGTTATTGTGGGTGCTGGTTTGGCCTTGTGGTTAAATTGTGCACCCCATGTATGAAGGTGACATGAAAACACACAGATGCTCTTGTCTCTAGTGGGCGGCCTGAAAAACATCTTTTGAAAAAAACATGTTGGTTAATGAAAGACTGATGATAGAAGTGAGAGTATTTGTTATCTTTCTCTCTTTACAGCTACAAAGACTACCGGAGCCATGAAGACTTCAGCCTCACTTCACAGTTCTGGTTAATATTAGCTGTGCGCTTCGCGTTTGTCATCCTATTTGAGGTGAGGCACATCAACCACCATCTCCACCACGCCAAACAGGACACACCACCTATTTTCACTCTGAATCCTGTAGAAAAATGTATTCGGTCAAACAAGGGTGACCATATTCAGAGGACCCCAAAAGCCCCCCAACCTGGCCTCTTAGAGATCGTGCAAAAATACCCAAACATCCTCCAGACATTAAAGTAGCTTCATAACTCATAGCTCACATTTGTTTAAAACACCCATATTTTGCTTGAAGTGATATTTTCTGTAGTTTAAACATAAATAATATACAGAAGCCAATTTCCACCAGTTGAAAAAATGAAATGCTGGCTTCATTACATTTTTATGCCCATATTAAGTCAAAACCTTTAGATAAAAAGTAAAAGTGATGCAATAGATGGTATAATAAGATTTTTTTTCCCTCATAATTTTAACATAATTATCACAAAATATTGACTTTACCTGAAATGTTGATGTTTTTCTCATAACTTTGACTATATAATCACAAATGTTTGACTTTTTATGTCAAAATGATGACTTTTTAACATAGAATTTTAACTTGTCTCATTATTTGACATTTTATCTAAAAATGTGACTATTTTTGACATCTTATTTCAAAATTTTGACTTTTCCTCATAAGTTTGACTTTATAATAGTCACAAAAGTTTGAATTTTTGACCTTTATTAGGATTTTTTCCTTGCCCAAAATTTCATCCTCTTATCTAATTTCTTGACTTTGTATCTCATAATTTTGACTTTGAGGTTTGGGAATCAGAATAATGCCAGTAGCCCAGTGCAGTGACTTATTTTAAATACCAATAGTCTGAAGAGCAAGCTGAGAAAAAATATTTTGTGCCAAAAAAGGTGGACAATTCTGGTCAAAAGAAGATGTTTGGTCACCCTACGTGAAACCAAATAAAACACTTAATACCTGAAATCCTCACTGTTTTAGTTTTCATCATTACATTGGAGTAAAATAATAAACCACATGTGATTTGTTTTTAATATTTGCACCCTTTTTCTCTTCTTTCAGCATGTCGTTGTCATATGTAAGTTCATCGCGGCCTGGTTTGTACCAAGTGCCCCCATGCAAGTGAAGAATGATCGACTGTTCGATAAACTCAAGAGACTGAAAGAAGAGCTCAGGTGAGTCTCAAATAACATGGTCAAGCATGACTACAAGACTTACAACCATTCAATGCCACGTCCCAAATTTTTTTTTTTTCAAATAATGCCAAACGCTTAGGTTAACACAGAAATTCCATGTTTTTTTCTGAGTCCTCATAACATAATCATTGACAAACCCATCTGATATTCTTGATCAGTGTCCTCATTAGATGGATCAGGTGTCAGCAAAATGTGCTCAAATGCTCTGATTTATAGTCTTGTAGTCTTTAAAAAAATGTACGGGCAACTCACTTATCCTTGTTTCTCTTTTTTTCAGCACATTTGAAGTTTAACAGCATTCAGACCCTTTAATGTTCCACATTTTCTTCCGAGAACATGACCCCCAGTGTTGCCTTGTGCATTAAGTCGTCCAGGCTACCGCGGGGCTGAGTACACTTTGAAGCCGTTAATCGCCTCTGCAGAGTTCAAATGGAGGCTCCCGCCCTCTGTACTGGTTTGCAGTGTAATGTAAAGTGCCGGCTAGCTTGATCCTTATTTATGAAGTACACTTCAAAGACAGACGAGATGTACAGTGAATGTCTTTCATGAGATAATTTTAATTCTATTTTAAGAATGCACTGATTGCTTACTGTTGGATCTCTATATTTGTGAGATGTATGTGAATGTTTTTATTGATACTTAACATAATTTATACTGCTTTTGCTAAGGATTGTTTGCAACGATGCTGCCTTATACTGTTAAAAACAGCGCTGTGATGAAAGTCAGTTCTGCTGATGCATTCTGATGGTGTCTTTGATATATCAGACATGAGAATGTTTTGCATTATTTTATAATATTGAATAAAAGAGGAGACTTTCACCCTCATGGAACATCCCTCCTATTCTTTTTTTTCATTGAACTGCAACAAATTTCACTACGAAAGCCACATTAAGGCTTTAAGGTAATATCTTCCATGCAATGTTCTACCTTTGACCTGAATATGACACTTTTCACTGAGGCGTAAATGAACTAAAAACACTGTTCATCCAAATATATCACATTCAAGAAATTTTTACACATATTTTTTTTTTGTCTCAAGATCTTTATATTTCATTTTCTGTTATCATTTAAATTATTTACACGAATACTACACTGACAGGGATTGGCTTTGAAATCTGAGCCAAATCCATGAATTAAAAATGTTAAGCTTCACTGATTTCTGTGAAAAGTAATATTTTTTCCTAAATGATCTTTGGATTGGTGTTGGAAAAGACCCAGTTTGTCATCATAACCATTATTTATTGATTTTTTTAAATTATATTTTTTTCTTTGCCTGTCAGGTAGACTGATATTTGTCACAGATTTTTTAAGTGTTGAACAACTTTGTTTTATTATCATCTTTATAATCTATTTACACAGACGTAAGATTGCAAATCATCTGATTTTAAAAGAAATTAAAAAAAATTTAGGTCAAGAAGCTACATGGCTTACACACAAGGTCGTCACCAACTACAATTAAAACATACAAAAGCAACAATGAATAAAGATGATGTAAGTTAATTAAAAAAATGGACTCAAAATTGACAAAACAATAAATAAGTTTGTGGTACAAGTGAAAAAATACAAAAGATAGAATAAAAATAGTAGATTTTCTATCATTATTTTTTGATGTGTAATCTACACACAAACAAACTCATTCTTTGAAATGTCTTTGTTTGTTGAAATAAGTAATGACAGTCCTCGTAAAGCAGACTTGTTTTGTCTGGTTTCACTGAGAAACAGGTGAAAGTCAGCGCGAGCATCACGTGACCCCAGACAGCCAATGAGTGACGGGGTTTCAGGTCTCTCCAGGTACACTTGTTTTACCAGAAGGCTGACGTTCACGTCGTGTCATTTCCGCAGCTCTACCTAACGAAACTGTTGGAAATTCCTCCCTCAAGTCTCTACAAAGTTATGTAGTTTTGTGAAACAAACTCTTCACCTGGTTGGAAGGAGGACGAAGAAGACTTTAGCTCATGGCTGTGATTTTAACCGTTTTCCTTTTGGTTTATACTGCTGGGTGGAGCTTTAACGCAGCGGGTAAGGATGTAAAACTGAATTCACTCAGAGGAAATTTTTGTTTACAGACTTTTAGATGTGTCAGCTTACATTTTCTTTAATGCTGTCTAAACTATGGTAATCTGAAGGAGAAAGGTAAAACAGGTCAATACGCATGTGTTAAGTGCGTGCAGGGTCAGAAGAGGCCAACTGTCACGCAGCTGTTGCCAGGCAATAAGACGACCCCGAGCCGGACTTCGGACCCGGATGTGTGTCCCCTGCTGTGTTAGAAAATAACTTAAAGTGAAGTCAGAGAGAAACAGGAGAGATCAGTTTGAGATGTTAGTGATTTTGGTCACAATCATGATGAGCGCATGCGCTGGATATCCTGAAGAACAGGTCCAGGTTCATCATCTGTGTGTATCTTAAATATGTATCACTGTTGTATAAATATATGCCAGCTGGGTTCATACAGTGAAAATGTCGAGCAAACCTACTCCATCAGACGCTCCTTCTTCGGCATCAGAGAGTATGCAAACAGCTCACACACAGTCTCCATGCAAAGTGTTTTATTAAGGAGAGGCACAGTCATTGTAAGCTGATCCAGATTCAAGCACTATAGGGTTAGAGCAGAGAATAGAAATAATCAGACAACTTTGAAATAAATTTGAAACATTTGCATGAGCAGCACTGTTTGTGATTTTAAAGAAACTGTTTTTCAATGAAATACAGCGCAGATTCACTCTTTTCATTCATTTGATATGGACTCAATGGAAAACAAAAATTATGTTGTAAAAACAATCTAAAAATCCCTGGAACAAGGAATAACCTGCACTGTTCAACATAACATGTTGTGTCAGTGTAATAATTTGATGTAAAGGGCTACCTTAAATCTTTATTTTAGGTTAAAAAATAATAAATATTATTGCTCGAACACCAACAGATGTTATCTTTATTAAACAAGATGTATTGTTTCGATTGTTCGATTATTGTATCTCTGGATCTCATGTCCACTGTGTTCCCTCCTCACTCATGGTGTAGCCGTTGAGTTAAATTCTCAAAGGCATTCTGGGTATAACTTGAAAGCTGTAGCTTTACTTAACAGCTGGGAGGGGCTAAAGTGATTGTCAGGTTGACATATGTTACTCATTTATTTGGATATAGAATTTCAAGTTCAAATATATTTTGTAGTTGAAGTTGTGCTAAGTTGTAATTAAGTGTTATCACAAAAACTTCAGTAATCTTTTTTCATATTGATATAAAATGATATGCTAGAATAACAAATGTGCAAAATGGCATTTTACAGTGTCTATAAGTGGACTCCTTCTAAAATCATGCTTCCTTTCTTTTTAGCTCAGACTTGCTTGGATGGAGGCAGGTTTTCAGAGCAGGTGATCTACGTGGGGAAAGACGGGCCTCCTTTTCAGTTAAAGTGTCCCCTGGAGCTCCTGAACTCATCCCAGCTGAAGCTGAGCTGGCAGAAGGACTGTGAGCAGCTCCCTGACCAGGAGGGGAAGACATACCTGGAGTTCAGCAGCCTCAGAGTGGAAGACCAGGGAAACTACACCTGTGTGCAACAAGGCAACGGCTCCACTTCATTCACTGTGCGGCTCACAGTGAAAGGTAAGTGTTGTTTCCATATTTGCAGTCGAGTTTCTCTGAGGGTCGAAGGAGATGACCGAGCTGATTGGCTGCACCTGCACAAAGGCATTTCATTTCAACTTGTGTCCAGCAGCTGCCCAGATGAAGGCCTCTATTGTGCGGAGTTTAGGCAGTGAACACAGGTAACAGTGACATGTCTTTATCCAGAGTCCCAGTGCTCCAAACCCCCAGAGTTTAAACCTAATGGGGGCCCAACCAAAATCTGGGCGACTGAAGGATCCTCTGTGAAACTGAACTGCAGCGCTCTCCTCTTCTGGGACCCTCAAGAAAAGCAATGTGACACCAAGCTGCTGTGGAGTAAAGATGGGAAACCTGCCACTAACCACACACACTACACCCAGAACAACTCTATATGGTGATTTGATGCTTTATTTCCTCCCTCCTCATTAAAAATAACGTGGAAGTGAATGTGTTACATTGACTTGATGTTTTTTTTATATTTTAGGTATCCTGTTGTTGGTCAGCTGGTAGTAACCAGTCTGCTAGAGGTCACTCTCGCAGAGGGGGAGGATTTTGGGCTCTACACCTGCACAGTGAGGAACTTTACCTCTGACTTTGTGCTGCAGGATTCAGGTGAGACAGCTGAGATAAAGAGGTAAAAATTCTGACGCGACATATAGTTACTCATTCTTTCTCTGAGTCAATATCCATCAGAACGAACTTCAACCTTTACAACATATATGACGTGACAGTACGTGACAGAGGGGAGTTATCATCTAGATAGGAAATATGGACCAGATTTGACTTCTAACCTGTGAAAATGAAGGTTTGATCTGAAACAAAAAGAGGACCACGAAGTACAACAAAGTAGCTTCATAAACCAATTATTAATAATGTCAACATAACAATGTAAAGAAGCCCATTTCTGCTAGTTAAAAATATACTTTTATTTACTTTTTTCTCATAAGTTTGACTTGTCTCAAAATTTTCTTGATGTAAAGCAACTTGTTGTACGGTTGATTTTTTCCCTTTGAAACAATAGCAAAAAGTCATAGCTGAGACTATGTGCATGATTTCACTGTGTTATTCTGCTTGCTGTGGGACAATGTGTTCAGAACTAGAAGCGTTTGAGTGACTCTTATTCATGTGTAATTGTGCATACATGTCAAATAGCTGGGCCTCATGTTTTAAAGTCGCACAGGGCCTTGCAACCTCCTTGCGACTGCTCTATAATAATTTAGCAGGTCAGAAATTTGTCTCATATCAGACCATAGATGTTTTTACAAGTGGACGGCACTCTTTGTAAGTGGTTGGCTTATGTTGATAAAACCTACCTCCATCATCTTGGCTCTTTGCTTCAGTTAAACTGTGGCTGAAACAGGACTCTGCTGTTATTTTCCATATGACAATGCAATGTTCGACCTCAACTGAGCATTAATGTGTTTGTTGGTTACATAATACCTTTTTTCTGCCTGTGTTTTCTCAGACAGCCCCAGCCACACCGCTGCTGTCGTTGCTGCCATCATCCTGCTCCTCCTCCTCGCTTTATCTGCTGTGGTGTACGTTAAATGTCACCTGAACATCAAACTCTGGTACAAGAACTCTTATGGAGACTATGAGCTCAGTGGTGAGACCTTCTGTTTAAAAGACACCAGCATGTTAAATTCTTGTAAAAGCTGCTTTATTCCTGATGTGTTCATCATGTCTTTGTTTCTTTAGATGGCAAACTGTACGATGCTTATATCTCCTATGTGAATAATGATTACGACCGGAAGTTTGTCAGCTTTATTCTCAAACCTCATCTGGAGAATAAAAGTGGGTACAAACTGCATCTAAATGACAACGAAATTCTCCCAGGATCAGGTGAGTTTACATCTGCTCTTTTGATTTGCATTAAATAAATTAAAATCTTTTATGTACTGTAAATGCATTTACTTTTCATCCTTTTAATCAGGTTGTTTCTGATTCTGCTGTCATATTATTGATGTATTTTTTGGGGTGTTGTTTTTCCAGAGCCCTCTGCAGAGCTGCTGACAAACATCAGTCGCTCTCGTCGCCTCATCGTCTTGCTCTCGTATGCTTACCTCGAGCAGGACTGGTGCACCAATAACTTCAGGTCAGATGATTTTAATGTAAAAGTAAAAACACTGTGGGATTATCACAACCCACCACAGGAGGTCAGTGTTTCAGCTGCGTTCTGTGGCGCCTACAGTCTCTCCCGTCACGCCTCAGTGTGGCTGTGTTTGTTCTCAGACAGGGTCTCCTGCACCTGCTGGAGCTGAGTCAGCGACCCATCGTTATCTTACTGGAGGGTCAGTCCAAGCGCATGAGGCAGGAGGTCAAACAGCTACTCATTGAGCACCAGCACTGCCTCACAATCCTCACCTGGAAACACAACTCTGTGGTAAATTAAACAAGTTATTTTGATAAGTTCAAAATGCCTGCAGAGTGATTTTGAATACAGTTCTACCACTTACTAGGGCTAAACGATTTTACGAAAATAATTTAAGTGGAATTATTTTTCCCTAAATTGCAATTACGATTTATTGTTCACTTATTTTTAGGTTCTCCATCTTATATGTAGTTGATATCAGTTGCTAATTTAACTTTTTTTTTATTATTATTCTTGTTTTGAATAAAAAAATAAACATATGAGGGAGAAAGTGGGACTTTTGTTAAAAAAAAAACACAACAAAAAGAAGCTCTGTCCAAACATACACGTACATCTTAAAATTAGAATATCATGAAAAGAGTTAAATACATCTGGTCACTAATCTCAGAAAGTGAAACCCAGATTTTATATAGACTCATTATATGTAGACTGAATTATTTCAAGCATTTACTTCTTGAAATATTGATTATTGTGGCTTACAGATAATGAGAACATGTCCCAAAACAATGGAATATTCCATAAGATCAACGAAAAATAAGGATTTTTTTAAACAGAAACTTATTTTCAACCATTTTTCCAAGTTTTCTACCAATGTTGGTGTCTTTTAACCCATTTTTGCAGCTATTGGACCATATTTTCTACATTAAATTAACTTTATTGCTAGTTCTTTCTGATTTTTGCACTTTTCACCACTTAGACTATCTCTCTTGCAAAGGTAGCTTTCAACAATTTGGCTCTTTGATTGAACAGGGTTGATGTGTAGAGCATAGAACATCTACTGAAAAAAATTGTATCTGGTATCTGGAATTTGCAATTCATTGCCTAGCTCTATGATTTACAGAACAACATGTTGACTTTTGGTTCCCTCCTGTATTTTGACGTCCACAGACTCCATCCTCAGTGTTTTGGAAGCAGCTGGCTTTAGCCATGCCTCGCAGGGTCGTCTTCCACAACGAGTCTGCAGGAGACCCTCAAATAATGCTGCATGATGACAAGGACCCCATGCTGACCCTTGACCCCGACTACCTTGACTGCCGCTCTGACACTGACCCTGCAGGAGATCTGGGTAAGAAGAGCAGTAAATTAAAGCTATCGCATTAAAGATGCGTATTTTATGTGAGTGTTTTCGACATGCTGAGACAAGCAGGCTCTTGTGTAACGCTCATCTTATCCTGGCTCTGATTCAAAGATGTAAATACCTGTCAACAGTTTAGCATGTCTGTTTCTTTTTGTCACACAGGAAACAGTCTATAAAAACGCATGACCTGTATTCAAGTCTGATCCTGAGGGAAACTGTGTAACTGAACGCTGCTGTTCATGACCTGCTTTGAACGAACACACGTGGACTCAAGAGCAGTTAATCTTTAACCTCAGCACCAGAAAGACAGAATATGATGAGTGTGCACACAGTTTTCTCTCTGAGATGTTCATTATCTGGACAAACTGAGCAGAAAACTTGAAAACTTCAATATACATAGACCTATGGTGGTTCTTTACAGAAACTGATTCATTGATAACCATAAAAGATAATCACTCAGAGTGTTTCAATGTGATGACAAAGAGTGTGATGTAAAGACTCGAAGTCAACGTATGAAACTGGACAAGAGTCTGAGACTCCAAGACTCTGAGGGGGGGTCATCAAAGGATGAAGTCTTTCTTTACTTTTTATTTCTCCCTCTGCTATTTCGTCCTGACTTTGTTTTTCCTTCATGTTTTTCTTTATTCCTTTCTTTTTTTGGTCTGTCTACTTTTCTTACTATTCTGTCTTTTGACCGTTTTTTTTCCACAATTTTGTCTTTTTTTCTTTGATTTTTCTTTTTTCTTCTTTACTTTCTGGTTTTCCATTTCTTTCTTTTTTTATCTTTGATTTTTTCCTCCCTTCTTTCCATCGCCTGTAGTATTCTTTCTGTTTTTTACCCCTTTGATATTGCCCTTCTTTCTCTTTTTCTTTTTCTTACTTACATTCTGATGTTGCCTTGTTTCTTTTGTTATTTCTCTTTCTAACTTTCTGTTTTTTATGTCTGTCTTTCTTTTTATCTTTCATTCTGTCATTATCCTTCTGTATGCTTTCTTTGTTTCTTTTGTGTTTGTATCTGTCTTTTTTACTTTTGTTTCTTTCTCTGTCTTTATTGCTTCCTTTATTTCTTTTCTGTCTGTCTTTTATCTTGCCGTTTTTGTCAATATGTCTGTTTTTCTTCCTGTCTGTCTTCTTACCTTGTTTCCATATTTTTCCTTTGTATCTCTATCTTTCTTGTTTTCTTATGTTGGATTGGTTCATTGCTGGATCATCTGCTGTTGCGCTTTTTGTCTTCTTTGGTATCCTGTTGTGGGACTTTTATTTGTTTCAGCTGCTAGTTTTTGCTTGACCTTACAATCTTTAAATCTTTAAATCCAGGTGTTTAAAGCTGCTCTATAAATAAAGTTATCAGGGAGGGGACTTTCCTTTAATGAGCTAGATTTAACTGAAGTAGGTCACAAAAACACATTTACCCTTGTGACTGAATTCATCAAAAACCCATCGAACAAACCTCAGGTTAATCGTTTGTACAGTTCATGATGTTTCTCA
Organism: Thalassoma bifasciatum; assembly: GCA_008086565.1. Taxonomy (NCBI): domain Eukaryota; kingdom Metazoa; phylum Chordata; class Actinopteri; order Labriformes; family Labridae; genus Thalassoma; species Thalassoma bifasciatum. The sequence goes on from RPOG01001171.1 coordinate 18,684, forward strand.
GTAGTTGGAGTCTACAGCAATAAAACCTGACACAGCTGCTCCTCTGTTTTTTTGCTGCAGGGGTTCGTCTCCCTGTGTATAAATCTCGGGCTGGTAGAGCTCCTGTTCTCCCTCCTGCCCCCGTCAACAGCTCTGAACCCAAACCCTCAGACGTCGACGTGTCAGACCTGGGATCACGAAACTATGGAGCACGATCAGACTTCTACTGCCTGGTTACTGAGCAGGACGTTTGACCCACAATCCCCTTTCAACCTCTGATGAATAATAGACGTGGTTGAGGTTTTCTTAAGAGTGCCTTCATAATTTTCATGTTTTTGTCATTATGTGTACAGTGTGCTTGAATCAAAATGTTATCTTATTTTACCAAAAACTGATTTTTTATGTTTTGTATATTTGTATTTTGCATCCGCAATATTGGGGAAATTCAGGGAAAAAAGTGTGAATGTAGAACGTTATCACTGTGCAAAGATCTGTCGTTCAGTCTCCAGCAGAGGGCAGAGTGATGTCAGATAAGATGAAGACGCTCCTCTTATCAAGCTGTTGGTCTGATTTTGACAGCTGTCAGCACACAGAGGAGTGGGAAAATGAAGGAGATGCATGTGGAAGACGCCTGAAGACACAAACACAGTTTGAACTCTGATCAGTTAACTGAAGAAAGAGGACACTCCTCACAGAAGAACCCGCAGCACTGTGCCTACATTTCTGTCCCAGTGGGTTTTTTCCTGTGTCTTACAACAACATGATTGTCAGGCTAATAAAGCCGTTTGAGGAAATATCTGTTTCTCTGATCTGTGTCCTCATGGAGCGATGGTTACCTGCAGAGAAATAACAGGCTAAATAAGGGCGCAGCAGAGACGACATTGTGTTGTTCCTGTCTGAGCAGGAGCAAATATGTAAACAGGGTGTGGCTGACATTTCACCACGTCAGTGTCAAGACTTATCACCACACAAACACACACACACACACACATACACACACACATCCGAGAAAAGCTTTCACGATGACATATGACTTCCAAATGTGTCACTTTATTCGCTGAAAACATCCATCTGATCACAAATCTGCCTGTATACAACACAACTATTAACAATCTTTAAAGCACCCACAAGCTCACCATTTATTCCAGCAAAAATATATACAATACAAAGAACTCAACTTCTGTCTCATACTTACAAGTTACACAATAAGTACTTAACTAACATTTCTGCTGGTTAAAGTCAAACAAGGCGTCAATCTGGAGGATGATACATGTAGTGACTGGTCATTTATGAAGTTATTAAAAGACCTGAACAAATATTAGGACTGTATCCTTTAATCCCTTTGATCCACTCACACCATTTAATAAAATACACTCACGCACACACACAGATTTGTGATAACAGTGTGTGAAAGAAACATATGACATGTTAGACAAAGGCACTACAATTGTCACACATAAGCACTTTTTCTAAAACAGGACTGAGATTTTGTGAGTTTTGAAAAGAAAATGAGAAAATGAAAGTCATTTCACTGATATTAGTATTTCTAAAAATCTCTTCTTTCTTTTTCACATCAATTATAACTATGTTATAATCTCAACTCATTTATAAACATACATTTATCAAATATATATCTTATCAAAGACAAAGCTGTAGTAAAAAACATTTCTGTGTAAAAGAGAAAGCAGTATTTACAAAGATGCATCGTTAGCACTTGTGCTGTGCTGAGGCGCAGCAGTGAGAGGATAAGGCACAAGGGTTCATCAACACTGCACAAAAACTTAAAGCTTCGGTTTAATCTGGATAAATTTTGCTCTGATGTGAAAGAAATCCCTGATTCCAAACTAAAACAAACAGTGTTAAAACAAAGAGTACATGCTTAAGGTGCACACATCCGAGTCCATCGATCATCAGCCAATCTGGAAACACATTCTTGCACCGTGCCGGCGTCGAGTTTTTTAAAAACAAACATTAAGTCCTTTTCCATCCTCCATCACTTGTGCGTTCTTGCTCTCATCACAAAGTATGGCAGATAAAATGTGAACCTATTTTATCTTTGAAGAGTATAAAAAGTTCATTTAATCCCAAACATCTGAGGGATTTCTTCCACATGGGTGTCGATTTAGATCGTCAAATCTGAGAAATCCTGTCTCGTGAACCCTTTCTGTAACACAAAGGAACAAACACATCAGAGAAGAATGGTTAGATGTTTACTTCTTTCAATACTTAAATCACAAAAGTGTCAAACTGAAGCTCCTCTCATGTTGGAATTTGACCTGAACAACTTCAGAGCTCACAGCAGAGTGAAAACATTTCTGAGTTATGCAACCAGATGATTTACTTGTNATCACCACACAAACACACACACACACACATCCGAGAAAAGCTTTCAAAATGACATATGACTTCCAAATGTGTCACTTTATTCGCTGAAAACATCCATCTGATCACAAATCTGCCTGTATACAACACAACTATTAACAGTCTTTAAAGCACCCACAAGCTCACCATTTATTCCACAGAGCAAAAATATACACAATACAAAGAACTCAACTTTCTGTCTCATACTTACAAGTTACACAATAAGTACTTAACTAACATTTCTGCTGGTCAAAGTCAAACAAGGCGTCAATCTGGAGGATGATACATGTAGTGACTGGTCATTTATGAAGTTATTAAAAGACCTGAACAAATATTAGGACTGTATCCTTTAATCCCTTTGATCCACTCACACCATTTAATAAAATACACTCACGCACACACAGAGATTTGTGATAACAGTGTGTGAAAGAAACATATGACATGTTAGACAAAGGCACTACAATTGTCACACATTAGCACTTTTTCTAAAACAGGACTGAGATTCTGTGAGTTTGAAAAGAAAATGAGAAAATGAAAGTCATTTCACTGATATTAGTATTTCTAAAAATCTCTTCTTTCTTTTTCACATCAATTATAACTGTGTTATAATCTCAACTCATTTATAAACATACATTTATCAAATATATATCTTATCAAAGACAAAGCTGTAGTAAAAAACATTTCTGTGTAAAAGAGAAAGCAGTATTTACAAAGATGCATCGTTAGCACTTGTGCTGTGCTGAGGCGCAGCAGTGAGAGGATAAGGCACAAGTGTTCATCAACACTGCACAAAAACTTAAAGCTTCGGTTTAATCTGGATAAATTTTGCTCTGATGTGAAAGAAATCCCTGATTCCAAACTAAAACAAACAGTGTTAAAACAAAGAGTACATGCTTAAGGTGCACACATTCGAGTCCATCGATCATCAGCCAATCTGGAAACACATTCTTGCACCGTGCCGGCGTCGAGTTTTTTAAAAACAAACATTAAGTCCTTTTCCATCCTCCATCACTTGTGCGTTCTTGCTCTCATCATAAAGTATGGCAGATAAAATGTGAACCTATTTTATCTTTGAAGAGTATAAAAAGTTCATTTAATCCCAAACATCTGAGGGATTTCTTCCACATGGGTGTCGATTTAGATCGTCAAATCTGAGAAATCCTGTCTCGTGAACCCTTTCTGTAACACAAAGGAACAAACACATCAGAGAAGAATGGTTAGATGTTTACTTCTTTCAATACTTAAATCACAAAAGTGTCAAACTGAAGCTCCTCTCATGTTGGAATTTGACCTGAACAACTTCAGAGCTCACAGCAGAGTGAAAACATTTCTGAGTTATGCAACCAGATGATTTACTTGTCAGTGTCTTATTTTGTAGCTTTATGGACAAGGGTGGTTGAAAAATCTGAGAATTCACACCAAACTCCACGACGAACGAGCATTTATGCATTTTTTTGCTGCGTTGAGACTTGTTCATTAGGAAATAAGCTGAACACCGCACCCAAGGGAGGGGCAAGTTGTGATTTGCAAAGAGGCTGTAAAGTTACCTGGTCCTGCCCAGGAGTGGGACGCACCTGAAACTGACAATGTGTGTGTGTGCGTGTGTTTGTGTGTGTGTGTTAAGTACAGTGGCGTGAACAGTTAAAGATGTATGAGTTGTTAACATATGTTGCTGAAATGACGATGGACATGTAGAAAGAGAGAGAGGGGAAAGGGTGCGGGGGGGCAGGAATGTTGCACACACACATTGCCTCGTAAACTCTCACTTTTTCGCACTCAGGCACACACACTCACACACACATGCACATATCAGTTGAAGGTGGGGCAACATAAAGAGGAGCTTTTTCACTGAGCTTGTGCTTGTTCTTGCCTTTGTTTGTAGCCAGATTACCGCCCCCTCCAAACAGAAAAGAAACCTTTAAGGCTTTTTATTGAACTAAAGACACTTTTATCAAATAAAAAGTTGAAAACAAACAGATGTTTCACTTTGGTAGTAGGCGCAGCAAAAACATAATGTGTCTGAGAATATCAATCTGTTTCTTTTTTGTTTTTTTTTTTATCTGAGCTCCCGAAACTTTTGTAAAGTTTTGACACTTGCAAATGTATAGATGTTTTAACCTGGCACACAAAAAGTAAAAACCTTGGTTTCTTGGATCATTTCTGCTGTAAAATCGCTTCAATGGCAGTATACGCTGTTGGGCACTGACAAAGAAGATTTGGCAAATTTTTCACATACTCAGCTCTGCTGGTTATACCACAAATACATGTTCCTCACAAATGTGGCAACATTTGCAGAACAAATAATTCTTCAACCACACCTGATACATCTGCTCTTGAGTGTGTTCTTCACCTCACACCAGCTGACAGACAGGTGGAGTTGCGAGTTCCTGAACTTTCTGCTTCATGAATAAGTCACATTCATGTTCTGTAAAATGGCAAACCTGTTGACTCCTGGCGTGTCGCTGCTTATTAGGTCTGGTTGTTGTCATAGTCGAGCGAAATAAGATCTGATTTTGATGGTTTGTTTTATTTTGAAAGTCACAGGCTTTCTTTAGTTTGTTTCTGGGCACCATTTCCTGTCCCGCTTAATCTTCCCTACATTGAACTGACACGTCACAGCTCCATCATCTGTAAAAAATAGGATTACTGTGTCTCACCTGCCACCGCATTTTAGCCGTAAGCTTTGCTGTTGAGAAGTATTGTTACAACAAAGAAGTAATCTACCAAAAACAAATTGCGTCAATGACTGTGCTATGTGATTTCATTTTAGCTGGAAAATACACAAAGAAAACTAACTTCAAGTCTTTGAATGTATCTTAAAGTAAAAAATCCATAATCAAGATTACTCTGTTAAGATCTGGAAGAAAACACAAGTTTTTATTCTCAAACTGTGACGCATCTTGGATAAACCTCTGTTCCTCTGTCCATGATGTTTGTCTAACATGAGTCTGTTTCTGCTCCAGGTCTCTGCTGCAGAGTGCTCGACTCATGGTGGGTTAAGATGAGATAAGACTGAGTCCTGCCTTGGGTCTTTTTAAATAATAAAATTAAGAGAAATTTACAGTCCAGACATGTTCTGGTTGTAAAGCATCTGGAGATAACATGTCTTGTAAACTGGGACTATAAAAATGAAGACTCATTGATTGACTTTCCACTCCTGTTTTATCATCTGCTGCATGATCTGTCTCCCTCTTTAAGTCAATAACTGCTCTCTCACCTGTTTGTAAGAGTTGTGTAGTTTCTTGTACTGGAACATGTTGCTGAGGACTGTTGCTGCTGCTTTGGCTGCTTTCATTTTCCCAGTACTGAAAAAAAAAACACATCATAGTTTCACAAATAGAGCATTTCTGTGAATTATGTGCAACATTTCCAGTGAGGGGTGCAAACGTCTCACCTGCCGTCGTGGGAGCTCTTAATGCCGACCAGTTTGGACAGCCCGTCGAAAAATGCGATGTCTCTGGCAGCTAGAGAGGTGCCGGTCACCAGGTTGTTGAGAGCGCCACAGATGTTGACCACCACCTCGCTGGAGGGCTCCTTCTGGTTTCCGTCTGCAGGAAGCTTGGCCACCAGGTGTTGGACCAATGATGTGGCTGGAAGAATCAAGCTCAAATGTTAGTATAACATGCTCATGTTAAATTCTTAATCCCTAATATTCTGCATTTCTTCCAGTTTAATAATGGTGAACATTCAACTGAATCTACGACTCATATCAGGACATGTGAATACTTAAGTTTGAGATACCAGTATCCAAAACTGAAACTCTGAAAACAACCTGATGGACCAAAGTTAATGGATGTCAGAACACAGAAGTGGTGCTCTTTTAATTAAAGTGATCTGGAAACACAACAGTGTCCGTATGTGATTAAGTTAATAAAAGGAGCATCTTTAAAGCCCAGTTTAATTCTGTCTTAATTAGGAATCAATATCCCAAACACTATTTTAAGTCCATAATTAATTAAAATAACAGAAAGTGCTCAATAATTATCAAGAACAGTTAATTCCCTGGCTCAAAACTTATCACCACTTTCAGAGTTTTTATCTTTAAAAATTTTTTTCTGTGTTTATTTAGTGGCTGAATCTGTGCAGTCCAGTTCAGTCTGAGCATAAAACATCCACTGCAAAAAAAACGTATCTGGAATTCTGAGTGATGGTGGTTTAAGACATATTGCACCGTCCGTGATTAGAATCTTGCAACAAGCTGTGTTGTAATTTAATCTAATTTACAATTAACTGCCCAGTCTTAGTCCTGATCCTCTGAACAGATAGTCATGTAAGATCCTGGGCACAAAAATAATGAGTTCCTGTGTTTTCTGTACAATGTATTTGAAATCTGTAACAAACAAACAACAAACAATAAATGTGAAACTCAACAAAACCTTGGTGTTTATAAGGAAAAGTGTGCTTATTCAGATACATCATATCTAATATAAAATGTTCATTTTTTTAGAGCTAGAGAGTTTAAGTTTAAATATTAAAAAATGGATAATTAGGTAAACCATACGTGATTCAAAACAGATAAAGACATACCCATGCCCGCCTTGTTTTGTGTGTGGCGAGAAAGGTTTCGGAGGAGTCCCGTGACAGACCGCAGCTCCACATCACGCTCAGTTGTCAGGCGATCGATCAGCACAGGCTGCACACGCTCCTGCTCCAGAGCCACCCGGCTCAGCACGGACGCCCACTGCAGGACGCAGAAAGACAGAAGCCGTGAAACAATTACCAACATCTGAGCAATTCAACAAAAAGAATCGTTAAACAAGCTGCTCACCCTCTTGTCTCCAGCAGTGATGTTCTGCAGCGCTCCAGCAGCTGCCTCACGCGTGGTGGAGTTGATCTCACAGTCACGCATCAAACGGACGTACAGCCCGACAATCTGTGGGTGCCACAGCCACTCGACACCCTTTGGTATCCGAGCAACCTCGGTGAAAGTGGACAGACTCTGGTTCTTCTTCTGTTGAACAAATAGAGACAGAAACAAGACAGTTCTTGTCATCTTTTCTCAAAATAATCAGTAGAAATAATGAGAAGTAGTTATGACTTCCTGCGTACATTTTTGGCTTTCCTGCTCTGGGGCGTGAAGCATCCAATAGCTTCACCCTTGCCTGAATCCTGGTCTCTGGTTGGTCCTTCCAGGCGCATCATAGCAGATGGAGGCATCTCGCTGTAGAGCTGGTAGGAGAGGTTCCTCAGGACACATGCTGAATTCTCCACGCCCTGAGAAAACACACACACCACAGACAGGAACACACAAGTTAAGCAGCCACAGGAGCTTTGATTCAACTTCTCGTTTTCATATTTTCAGCATCTCACCTTATCCTCTGCCTTGTTGTCATCCAGGGAGAGCCTGATGTAGCTCACCAAAGACTCCACCAGGCCGTGTGTTTCTCTCATCTGCTGACGGGTCTTCTCACTCACAGAGCTCAAATTCCTGAGCACACACAGAGGGAGTAGAGGTCAGAGTGTTATTTCATTTTTAAGTCAGCCAGGAAGCATGCGTGTCATTACCCTGACCACATGGTGCAAATAAAAAATGCAGGGGGTGTTTCCACTTTAAGACAAAGAGCTGCAGAAATACACCCCTGAGGAGTTTTCTTTAAAGAAAATGCAGCAAATATTCCCTGAGTGGTGATAAATTCAGTGATAACACATCAAGATAAACTAGCTGTGTAGAGCTACAGTAACTAGAGGCTTGAGCTCTGGGAGGGATAAAGCTGCAGTAGCTGTCAGATGACGCAAGAGTTTGTCTCTCTTGACAAAACAAGTTTTCTACATGCAAAACCAAGCAGACACAGACCACCTGGAAAAAAATGCATCCAGACAAAAGATAGAAGATGGATAAGTAAAGTCTACCTGAGACATCCGGTGGTGTTGTAGAAGATTTCAGACTCAGATGGGGTCTGATGGATGTAGTCAGCGTCTCCGCCACCAGACTGAGGAATGAGGATCTTCTCGGTGAGATCAGTGAGCGTCTCACGAGCCAGTTTCTCCTTCAGGTTGTCTTTAGATGAAAGGTTCCAGAGGATTCCTGCATGAACACAATCATGACAAACTTGTTTTAATAACCAGAAATGATCACTTTTTAACCCACAAGGTTTGATTTCCAGACACAATATCCTTCATTCTGCTTCAATTCTTGTATATTTGAGAAAAATAGTTCAACATTTTTGAGATAAAGGTCAATTCTTTTCTTGTCAGAGTTCGAGGGGAAGACCAGCAGTTCATGTCTGTGCAGGGGGGAAATTTACTGCCACAGTTTTGCTTTGGTTAGCATAAAAAGTGTAAACAAAACAAAAAGCTAGACTAACTGTCTGAAGTGACAGAAAATGTCTGCTAGCACAAGCAACAGTTGAATCAACATAATATTTTATTAAGTTGAATCTGCTAAAACCTTTTTTTTATTTTTTTGCAGGATGACTTCTCAGGAAGGACGACTTCTTGACCAGATGCAGCAACTTCCTGTCATTTTGGACAGGAAGTTTGAACCTGACAGGGAAAAAACAGGCTGACTGTACTCTCCTGTTTACAGGCTTTGTGTTGAGCTAAGCGAAATGGCAGTTGCTTTTGGCTTCTTATCTATAACACAGGCTTGAAAATTGCAAAAAGTGAACACATTTTGCACCACACCGAACTACTCTTCAAACCAACATATGTCATAAATAACATGACTTTAAAGCTTGAAAAACTGCAGGAAGACAGATTCTCCCTAAAAAAAGTTGCTTCTCTCACTGACAGGACTCCTCAACTATCCCACAGATACAAATCAAGCTGCAACGGCTCACAGGAAAGAGTGACAAGGCCTTCGCTCATAAAAGGGAGCGGCAGATATACTGTTAGTCCACAGGCCCAGACAACTCCCACACACTCCTTTAACCTCCTCTTCACACACCCTATAGAAAAGGCAGCAGCTCCACCTCCCAACCTCTGCTCACTCAGACTTACAAACCATCAGAGCGTAACACTGATGATCTATTTGAGGAATTTGAGTCAGTGTTTAAGAAAGTATGACTGGTAGTTCAGCTGAAGACAGATAATTGTGACTGACGACAGGAGGTGAACTCATGAGAATGCACAAGTGCTACAAGGTGACAGGACTGGCTTAGACTTGAAACTGTAAAGAAAATCAGAACAAATAACCTCTGTTTTCCAGTTTATCTGTATTCTTGTAAAAGATTTTAGCTACATCATGCGTCTGTCCTTCAGACTATTCTGCAATTTTCAGCTACTTTTCCTGCTCCCCTTCAAAGGCCTGACTGCAAACATCCACATGTTGAGACTGGCTCATCTGCATTCATTTTTTTCCAACATGGCAAAAGTCCAGAAACCAGCAGCCTTAGATCAGCCCTGCTTGTTGCGTCGTTTTGTCATTTTAACGACTTCGATCCAGGGTTTTCCTACCTGTGATGTTCTTGCGGAGCTCGTCGTCATTCTCCTTCAGGGCCTCCACCAGCTGTGGGATACCGCCCTCTTCAATCAGAGTCACCTTGTTGTCCATGTTCTCGTAGATGAGGTTGCGTGTGGCTCCAGTGGCGAAACGCTGCACTTCCTGGTTGTCGGAGTTGAAGAGCTTCACGAGATCACCGATTCCCTTGAGGCGACGCACCTACAAATGAACAGGGAAAAGAATCAGCTGAGGATTTTATTATGTCCCTTTACGTCACACTAAATCCTATCTTATTATACCTGTTTATCATATAAATATAGTGTCAGTCTACAACAATAAACTACTCTTATCAATATCATATTGTTTTGTTTCATTGTTTTTAACTGATTTTTTTCACTTATGATTGAATATTTCACATTTTTATTAGACGCTTCATCAAGTCATCCTAAGTCAAAGCAACTCTACAAACAATATGAGTGACCCAAGTCCTTTTCATATTCATTTAAAAGTTTTAAGCCCAGTACTAGGTGTAATGTTGAATTATCCCAAACATTTTCCTGTTTTGTATACAATCATTGCAAATAGAGCATCAGATTCACACTAATTTCTGCACATTGGCCATATCTGAGCTCCTAGTTACTATTTCTGTCACTTTAAGTCGGGCTGATTATTATTGTGTCTCTGTATGTTCGCTGTATCCTTATAGCTGACTGCCTATAGTTTCTATAAAGACAAACACTGTAAAAAGGTTGCTGTAAGTTGTACAGTAAATTACTGGCAGGGAGGTTAAAGTAATTACAGTGTTATAACTTAGTTGTCATTTATCAATCACTTGTTGTTTACAGTATTATACCCAATCAACCTCACTGCAGATATTATGATAAAATATTGTTACTTTTATTAATATTACAAAAGGTCTATTATAGTGTAGCAGTCTATGTATGTTTTGATCTACAAAAGTGTAAGTGCACAAGACTTAAAAAAAGATCTTGTTAGCCATTTTATTTCATAAAAATCTTCATAATTTTACAGAAACCTCTTCAAACACTGACTTTAATCCTGCTCATAAGTGTCTCAGAGCTGAAAATAACCTCAGTGAGCTCAGAGCCAAATCAGGCGACCAACCCACCTGAAGATAAGAGTTTTAATCTCCTGCATGTCTGCCATTCAACACCTATTAAGGGCAGAGTCCACATCCACTTGCAGCGATGGCAAATTGAGCAACATGTGGAACAAATAGGAGAACAGCAGAGCTGGAGGGAAACTGCAGCTACTTTATGCCTCCAGAAAGATGCTTCACAAACTATTTCCATGACAGAGCAGGGAGACCCAGAGGAATTCAGACCAGCAGCTCCACAAGTGCCTTACCTCATTTTTGGCCTCGCTGTCATTGTAACACTCGTGTTGAATGTAGGCAGCACCCAGGACCTGAAGCTCAGGATCAGGCTCGCTCAGGTTCTGCACAGCAGTTTGCATGTCCAAAGAGTTAATCCTGTGAAAAGAGCAAACACAATCAAGCAAAGAATCTTAAACATTTAATCACATAATTACCCCACTGTTATGTATGGTAGCACAAAATATGTTTTTGTGTGCTTGGGTCAAAAACAACAAAGAGGCCACAGTAATTATTCAAAGATGATTTGTTGCTGGTCTGCAGAATTCAGCGTGTTGAATTTCTTCCAAATCACACAGCGGTCTACAAATCTGCTTGGCTAACCACACGCTGTGGGATGTGTGAAATGTGAGGCCTGAAACTGAGCTGCCACACCCAAAACCAGTCCTGCCGCTATGGAGCCACCTCCCAATCCACAGCTCTTAGGAAATATACAGTTCCCACTACACAGTGCTTAACTAAATCCTACTGAAACACTACACACTGGTGTTTCACGCTCACTAGATTTTGCTGATGTGGACAAAAATACAATAAATTGAAACTGTCACCAGAATGGGCAAAGCTGTTGGGTATTGTTTCACATGAAAGACTCAAAACTGGATAACTCTGTAATAAAAGAAGTTTTAAGTGAGAACTGCTCATCAAACTAAAGCAAATTTGAATATATTCTCACTATTTCCGGTAGAAGACAAATACATACTTGCTGAACCATCTAGTATCTACTTATATTGACTTGGTAAAAAATATACCCCAAGAAATTGATGTTTTTGTAGTTTCTGGACTAAAATGTGGATAAAATTGATTCATCTAAGGCTGTGTTTCCACAAATAAGACCCGTCAGTACTATTTCAGTGTCCATTCTGGATTTTTTGAAGAGAAGGAAGTCATATGAAGTCAGTATGAGACTAAATTTTGAGGTTAACATGGTTCAACCAAGCTACAACCTCTAGTCTGAAAATATGACACAATACCAAAGTGCTAAAATCTGCTGTTCATCAAGTGTGCACTTTAGGCTGGTTCTGGAAGTACCGAAAGTCACATACACACTAAGCCAAATAAAAAAAAGCAGTTTTCAGAGCAGAAATTGATACGTTTATAGCCTGGTATGAACAACGTCTCCAGTCTGAATCACTGATTTCACGAACAGCACACACTGTAAGGGGGGTGAATGTTTGTCTAACTCTGCAATTTAGAAGATATTAAGATTACGAGCTCGCCCAATCAGAGGCACCTCTCAGCTCACATGACTGACAGACGCCTAATAGCTGCCATTGTGGAGGCTCATCACCTGCCATTTTGCTTCGGAAACAGGATCAGAAGCTACGTCCATCTTTTACAGAGTCTATGGGTTCAGCATATGTAACTAGCAAAGTGTGTAGCAGGCAGCCTTAACACTACAGATCTGCCTCAACTGGGGTGAAAATATTAAAAATCCTGAGAGATAAAAGCAGGGTAACAGCTTTGATGAGATGCTTTGTGAACTCATAAGTTGTGATTTTCTTACCCGCTGAGGTTGCCCATGCTAGCTCCCATGTCCATTCCATAGATATCGGCCCCGCGACCCACACTCTGCATGCTCTTCATGGACATAGTACGGGTCAGGCCCTGGCGCTGCATGGTCAGGTTACCCTGGGAGAGGGAGGGCGCAATGAACCCTCTGTCCACTCTGTCCATCCCACCAAAGGAGCTAGCACTCGATGTCTGCTGCATTGAGCCCATGCTCATCCTGTTGTTTCGGCTTGCAATCCTGTTGATGGTGCGATGGGCGGGACCTTTGTAGGTGTGATGCTGAACGACCTCCACCTCTCCTCCTGCCATCCCTCCACCGCGGGAAAGAGTCCCACTGAGAGATCGACGCATGGGGGCCTGTACGGTCATGGTGCCTCCACCTTGCCTCACCTGGCCAGAGTATCCGTTCATGGTGCTCTGGGTGTACTGGCGGCTGAAAGTGGCATCTCTGTCGGACACCAAGCTGCCAGCGTCACTACCATCCATCATCCAAGCGTTAACCGGTGCTGTGCGCACTGCATGCATGGAGAGGGTCTCTGGGTCCATACGGCTTTGTGACCTGCCACCACCTTGATAGCCTCCCATACGTATTTCTTCACGGTAATAACCGCCACCTCCACCACCCTGATAGCCTCCACCTCCCACACTGATCCTGTGGAGCTGGGTCAGGTCGGGGGCTGCAGACTGAGCACTGAAGCCTGCCCTCTGCGATATACGTGGGCCCTAAGGATGACAAAAAATGCTCCTGTTAAAATCCTTAGTGTGACACTGTACTGAAGTGACCTTTATGAGTGGATGAATCTTTTGTTGGGCACTGCTCATGGACTAAACAGTTACTAAATTTGAACAAAGAGGAGCTTTATGCTGTTTCAGACAGTCGTCTCCTCTTTTCTGTAATTGTCTCGTCAGATCTTTGTGTGACTGACCTTCACATCCTGTCACAGAGACGGGTACCATCAATGGCAACTGAGGAACTGCTTTGACTTGGTTTGAATGATATTTGTCAGTTCAATCTCTGTTTCTACCCATAAACAAAAAGTCCTCTGTGCACATAAAGATCAGTGATGGAGTTCCTCAAGGTTTAGTTCTTGGACCAACTCTTTCACTTCATTGATACTTTTTGGGAACATTCTTTGGAAACATTCGTTAAATTTTAAGTGTCATGCAGATGACACTCAATTTCACTTATCACTGAAGCCAGAGGAAACTGATTGGCTTCAAAACATCAGGGCACGGATAACCAGAAATGAATTTTGCTGCTGAACTCAGACAAGACTGAAGTTATTGTTCTTGGCCCCAAATAGCCCAGAGAGTCATTTTATGATGATATAACTGCCTTGGTTGACATTTGCCTGGCATCTCATGCCAAAGTTAGGAATCTGGCTTTGTTTGATCAGGACTGGTCCTTTATATTCCACATGCAACAAATGTCAAGGTCTTTAGTCTTTCAATTAGGCAATATACTGAAATAATCAAGCACATCTTGGCCCTTGTTTTTCTTGCCTTTAAGAAGTATTATTGGAATTCCCTAGTATTAGGCCGATGTAATTAGACTTCAAAGACTCTTCAACTGGTCTAAAATCCAGCAGCTCAAGTACTGTCAAGAACTAGAATGAAAGAGTGCATCTCTTTTTCGTTAATTTCTTTGGCTGCCCATAGAAATCTAGAAGAGAATTTAAGATTTGAAGACAAGAGGTCAGGACCCGTATGCACATCCAGTCATAAAACTACCGTAACCATTAATCCTCACGTACTGTTATGGAGTGACCTGTTTGGCTGCAGGGACAGCCGCATACATGACTGCAATAAATTGGTCAACTAACTAATTGCACCACGAAAACAAGGTAGGTGTAGTACTCCTGGAAAACCCCTTCCCAACAAAATCCAGTTGCTCATGCCTACAGCACATAAACAGCACATAAACAGCAATACAGTGGAAATAATGTGCCTGAGAGATGATCCAGATAAAACTGGTTTTAGGCAGGAGAAATGGACATTACCTTACAAGAATTTACAATGAACAAACAGCTGTTGCTAGCTAGTCAACCATCGAAGATAACAAACAAAGAGAAAGAGAAAGTTTGGCAAAAGTTTGCTCTTTAGTGATGCTAATTTGGCTAAAATTTTTTTCACCATAAGTTTAAACAGTCTGTTTTCTTCACTAATAGTTGGGAGTGCATACGGGCCCTGGTCCATAGTTATTTCTTAGGCTCCTCTCTTTTGAAATTTGGCTGAAAGCATCCCCTTTTTGATTAAGCTTACAGTTAGAGCTGGCTCAGCTCCTGGATCAGCTCTTAGATATGCTGCTATAGGCTTAGACCACCAGGAGGAGGCTGACACATAAAGCTCCTGCTTCCTCTCTGAACCATCACTAACCTTCAGTATTTATAATGTAAACCTAAATATTTATTTCACTTGAAATGAAATGACTGTTATTATGATCCCAACCCTAATTATCATCATTATGGTAAATGCTGATATTATCTCTGCTTACTCCCACTGCAATAAATATTAAGATTAGTTTATCTGTCATCAGTTCTATTTATATTCATCCAACTACAGCTGGCATGTTAGTCTGACAGATCTGTCATTCTTGTTGTCTGTCCAACTTTACTTACTAAATGCTGTGAAGTCCATTGTTCAAGGATGAGACAAGATATTTTATCTTGCTTTGATGTTGAGTCTTTGTAAATATGTAACTCAGAGTTTATACTCTTTCTGGGAGTGATGTAATGCTTTACATGAACCAATCTTTTATAAACAGACTGATTTGTTGTAAATGTTTTATGGTTGATATCTGAACAAATTTTATGTGAGAGCTGTCTCTTTAGTGCAGAGCTCAAACATCTGAGGCAGAAAGCCAGCATCGTCCAGTTGAATCATCAAAATCAAGAATCTAGAGGGAGGACTTGAAAACTCAAGCTGATCTCATCACAGCCTCCTGTGAAATACCACGCCTGCTGAGTCCAAGCTGACCCATCCTGACACCAGCAGAGTCCCTGTGTGATTGTGTTTGTCTTTATTTTAAACGTCCAGCTAAGTGACCCGTTACACGATTGCCTGATTATTTCCACAGGATGTGTTCACACACGCCGAGAGAGTGAGATAATGCTGCTGTGCTCACCATTGTTCTGGTGTTCGAGAACATGTAGTTGGATCTGGAGGTGAAGCCTGGGTTATAGGTCTGGTATTTCGCTGTAGATGAGCTGCCATAGTCTGAAAGAAAGCAGAAAAACAGAATGAAACACAAAGGTTAAGTTTTCATTTATTAAGCAATCAATAAATCAACCATAAAATTAACTTGGCTTGTTTCAAAGTTACATGTTTAAACCTAAAGAACAGATCCACTTTATATTATGTCTTTTTTCATGAAAACCCTTTAAAGTGTTCTAAATAGGTTCAAAATCTATATGAAGATCACAAATCTTGTTGCCTTGATGAAAACGTTTGAAACCAGCTGAGCCATTCTTAACATTTTATCACTTTGTGGGAGACTCAAGCCAGAAAATAAATGAACTGTATGAAGATTTTGATGAATGAATGATGAATTCAGCGACAAATTAGAAGTCTATAAATAAAAGAAGCATTGTCTTGTCTCATCAATGTGCTCCTTTTTTTCTCTGCTAGTAAGGTGGTGAACATATTTCTATTTTTTTAAGCAAGCAGCTTCCAAGCTTGCGTCAGCATCGTACGGTAACTATGAATCAAATCCTTAGCGGTCAAAAGTGCACGGAAATTGCAGCAAATTTTCTATTTTAGGAAACTGTGAGGTTGACTAACAGGAGATGATGATGCTGGGACTTTTGTTTTATCACTTTCTGTTTGAAAAGTTGATCAATGGAGGTTTTCTCATGTAGCAGCAGAACAAGTCGTATCAGCTGATCAGTGCATTCTGCCACATACATAAATAATGAAGCTTTAACTCAACCATGGAAACAAGGAAAACGTAATCCTCCCAACTTCCCTTCAGTCTTAGTTTTAAATGAAAATATTTGCCCAACTCTCCTTTATTTCTCATTTAAGATTAAGAATTGAGGACTGTACACCTCTCTTTAACAGTATTTGGGATGTAATATGTGACACAGTGAAGGTGGATTTAATCTCAGCTT
Source organism: Thalassoma bifasciatum (assembly GCA_008086565.1). NCBI lineage: Eukaryota > Metazoa > Chordata > Actinopteri > Labriformes > Labridae > Thalassoma > Thalassoma bifasciatum. The sequence continues at coordinate 35,416 of RPOG01001171.1, forward strand.
GACAGCATGAACAAGGTGTCACACCTCTTTCATTTACAACAATGACTGACCTGCATGAAAGCGCACTGTACTGTTTGAATAGCAGGTGTCAGGTGGCACTGAGCTCTGAGGACTGAATATTCAATGACAAACAGCAGGACCTGACCAGCCACCAGCTCTGAGTCTCTGGTTACTTTTCACTATGAAAGCAGCGGTACATCTAACACACAAAGACACTCACTCGACCGTCTCAGCAAAGAGTGTGTGAATGTTTTGCTCTAAAAAACAGCAAATGCAGAAACCTGACTGGAAGGAGGTTAATGTGATGACAACCTTTAAGAAATCTCTTAGACAAGATTTGAAGCCTGGGCAACAATGCTGACTCACATATAAGCAAAAGTCAGTTTCGGTAGTTTTCAGTAATTTACAGAAAAATAAATCAGACCCAGAAAAATATCTTGCTACTCAAGGTTTGTTGCACACATGCTAAAACTAATCAAGAACAAAATGCTACCTTGAACGCAGGGGGAGTCCATTTTTCTAATTGTTTCATGAAGAAAAAAATAAAAGTCAAAGAAGTAGTTTTTCAGCACCTGAACACATCCACCTGCAACTACCTCAAAAATCCAGCCACATGCCAAAATTTGAAGCGTGTCATCGGGCGTTCCTGATTTGGTGTCAAAGAAATATTCTGATTAAAAAAGCAGATTATGGGATTTCATGATTTACAGCTGGCTCCCTTGAAAAGTCTTGCGTCATCAATTCATTGACACTAATCTGAAGCCTGTGTTATTGATTTCTGTTGCTTCTTCTCCTGCATTGCATGAAATTTACTTCTGACTTTCTTCCAGAAATCCCTGAAGGCAAATGTCTCCTAACCACTGTCTGGTTTGGTGTGTTAGCATCCTACCATTTGCTAACTAATACGAAACTCAAGCTCATTTTGCATTTTGCAGAGCCTTGTGAATCATGGAAATATCTTCTGTTTGCTTTTCTTGGAGTCTTAATTTACATTTTTGATGCTTGCATTGACGATGCTGACATAAAGGTGTTAAACAAGTATTTTCAGAATGAGTTGCATCTTAATGTAGCATGTTAGTATGCAAGACAGAATCCCTTAATAGTAAACAAATGCAGCAGTGAAGGCTAGGGATGGGTATTGATAAGGCTTTATTGATACCAATGCCATTATCTATTCTTCTCAATGTGATTTTTTATGGGTTCCCTTTTTAGTTCCTCCTCTAAATTTTCCTTGTGCAAAGAGTAGATTTACAGGTTTTTTGTGTCAACAACATCTTTTTGAGTTTATCAATAAACAAGTATGAAACTAGTCAATGGATTTAAATATCTCTGGATGTAAATAAGTAAAAATGGCACATCAGGTGAAGTCAATGCCCTGTGATGTTGTATGTAAATGACTGAGGTAGCGCACCAAGCAATGCTTCCAGCTGTTTGGAACCTTGAGCTTGCCGTAGATAATCTGAAGTCAGCCATGTTTGGGATATTTACCTGTTAGCATTTTGACACTTTTGAGCTTTAAGTATTGTCCACAAAAAGTTATTGTGATACATTTCTGTGATAAAAGTTGATATTCAGTTTTGAAACCAAAGTTAAAAAGGTGATTGCCACCCCCTAGTATATCAATACACTTTCCAATATATGTTAGCATCAAGCTAGAGCTACATTTCTTAGTGTGTTTAGTTTTACAGCTTCTCCGAGCAGAAAATTTTGACTCAGAGTTTAACTGGGAAAACTTTATCTATCTGCCAAGCTAAGAAAGCTGGGGCAGAAAAGTCGATATAAAGTCCAGCCACTAATGTACAGAATTGATGACGGAATCATTTAGAATAAATGGATTGGTGGAATCGTGGATTGAAACATTTTCTATTGATTCTCAACTAGAGCCAGTTCTCAATACCCATCCATAGGGAAGATAAGTGGGTATTTTGTCACATGTACATTAGACAAGATAACTGTACTGGATAAAAAAAGCCAATGACCTACATCCCAACCAAAGTAGACTTTCCTGTCTGAAAAAATCCAATCCACCGGAAGAAAAAGCCAGTAAACAACCAAACACAAAGCTATACCTCAAGGATGATTTACGACTGTGCCAAATGAAAACTTGAAAAACTGTTTTATTGTTATGGTTGGATGGGAGTGTGGACTAATCGAACACGACCAAACAGGTAACCAGCCTGGAAGCCACCTGATAGGAGCCAGAACTCTGCATTGAAAGTAGGCCACAGTGATCACATTGCAAAACTGTATAATCACTTTGACCTGAGGGAGTTGAACACTCAATTCCAAGTGAACTAATTTAATAATTTGAGAAAATGATTGAATATATTGTGTGGTACAGTGTGGAACAACTTGTGTGGGGTTTAAAGTCCCCAAGAGGGGGAGTGTGAACTCACTTAACACCCTTTTTTTCTGTAGAGAACACACACACACACAGTCACACACAGCCAAAACCAGTCGGTATAGAGAGTGACTGAAGCGTCTCTTGGCCCATCCCCAACCCAACCCTGCCAACGCCCAACACACCTTTACAACTGAGATAACACACCTTGAAAACTCCGTCAGCAATAAAGTGCTACATTTTTTTCTTCCTCTGTTGTCTTTTGAAAAAAGAAAAAAAAATTCTGTCTTGCAGCCAAGACTTCCCGCACATAAACTCTCTTTTTTTTTCTCGCTCTCACTTTCTGTTCAGACTTGCCCACCTGTGAACACCAATAAGTCATCGCTGTGAATGTGAATACTGTAGACGCTGAAGAGGAGGATGTGGTGTTTTTCTGAGAATACTCAAAGACCCATAAAGAGCTTCTCTAAAGCCTCAAACCACTAAAATGACAGCTGCTGTTTTGTCAGGGATTCTTCTCACTCTTATACAGGTTTCAAAAGAAGATGGACACAACGTGGCAACATTTTGTGACTGAATATTATCCTTCAGCCACAGCCCGGGGCAAAGGACACCCAAAAATTACAAAACATTCTGCTCTGCCAAACATTTGTACACTGTGGCCATTTTTGAAGTGGCAGATGTAATAAAAGGGAGTTAAAACCAGACATTGACCTATTTAGCAATAGCGTTTTATGTCCCTCGACATTCCAGTCATTAAAGCGGCATGCTCAGTATGTTTTTTTCTGTTGAGGCAGGTATTGTTGGCGCCTCTTGGAAATGCTCAAACAAGAATGGTGAGAGACGATTCTTCATCCAGGACCACTCAAGATCTGAAGGTCAAATGAATGCAGGTCTGACATCTCGCTGCTCTACCTGCATACTGTAGTTTGAGTCCAACACAATGAATTATGGGACGTACAGGAATGTCCTTGCGCATCCAGGTGCACAGGTTTTTACCACAAACACAAGACAAGATTAAGTCTGTGAGAAGCTGTTCATTTTAGCCTTGATTCAGCTCCGTAATGTGTCCTGACAAGCAGGTGAACTAATTCTCAATCATCCTGGAAACACCCGCTGCTTACGTAACAATCAAACTTGAACAATCTGACTCAGACAGACGCTGTTCAACAACTTGACGTCTTTAGACGGCACAACAGCTGGTTCTCACGACACCGTCATCTCACAAGTATCTCCTGAACCTTCGACTCTTAAAGCTGAGTAAGACCTGAAACCCAATCTCACAGACAGAGGGCGGCTTTCATGTCAGTCTGTTATCAGGGGAGTCCATGAAAGCAGCACTTGTGTAGGCCTGTTACACATTAACCCTTTCTCATGACCAGGTACGCAGAAAGGCAGGATTTACTGCTGCACCAAAAAAAAAAAAAAAAAAGCTTCGGATCATGTTCATCTGCTGTGAATCTGCAGAGCAGCTGAATTCCCAGATGAGCTGACAAGAGTGGAGTTCAGAGGAATGCAGCATACACACAAAAATCCAACTCAGCCACACACAGAAACACTCAGACAGACAACAGACATAAAAAACATAAACAAACTCTGCACTTTTTCATAAGATTGTGAAAGCTGCTGACTGATCCCAAGCACTTTAAACAAATTAAAGTGAAAGTAGCCTCTCAAGATAAAGACAATTTACTGTCCTTCACCTCGAAACATCCACATCCACATTTAGGGTCATTATATTTTTGCCTCCCAGATTCCTCTTTTTTTTTTTTAACTTTGACCTATTAGCCACATTAGAGACACTTTCCCTGTCATCTTTCCGTGATATCACAACTTAACACCCATTTAAGTGAAAAAAAAAACAATAGCACTCATAACATAACTTCCTGTATGAAGACCAAGTTTAGTTTTTGTACTTATTAGATCATACTCAAACCAAATAGCAAAGAAAAATTAAAAAATGCACATTAGCTAAAAGCTTGGATCTAAGGAGTTAAACTGGATTTGTGATCCCTGTAATATTGTAAACACAAGCATGAACAAAAAATAACCTTTATGATGGGAACTTCCCTTTTGTAAAACTTTTACAATAAGAAGCCAAAGATATCTAAAATATTATCTCTCATTCCTTGGAGAAAGATGTTATTGTTTATAAATCTTGTGGGAAAAGTTCCTGTAACTTCTTGTTGGCTGTAATTCAAAAGGGGAACACCTGCTTTGGGTGGTTCAATTTTTACAAAAATAAACAGAAGAACAAACATGTTCAGGAATGTCCAGTATTTGATGCTTAACCTCACAGTTCCTCTTTGGAGCCTCTTAAAAAAAAAGCATTATTTGGAGTAAAGCCAAAGGAAACAAGGTTAGAGGACTGGGTGGTCAGATAAGAGCGTAAGTGAGGCTGCATGTCGACAGGACAAATAAACCTGTTATAACTCATTAAACTCAGCATAATAACCCATTCTCACCTGTCTCTGTACCTGTGTGAAATATATTTACCTCTCAGCGCTATAAAAACATAAATACTCCTAATGTTAGTGAACACCTGTGTGAAAGTCAGTCTCGTAGGTGTGTTTACCTGACATGGCGTAGTTAGAGCTTGACCCATTCTGACGCGGAAGTGTGGACTTCTCCGCGAGCCTCTGCTGGACCTGCTGCTGCACGCGCCGCGCTTTGGACACCTCGTCGGACGCGGAGCTCCCGTACCCGCTCTGGGACTCATACCCGTAGGTGGTGACCGTGGTGTTTGGCTGCAAAGCGGACAAAAAGACAGTTTCTGACGCCGCGGTACTCATGGTGAGGAGGGAAAGGAGACGCTGGAGATGCGTCCGGATAGAGGAGGAGGAGAAGTGCAGGTTGTTGGAGAAGCTACAACTATCTGAAGGATTCAGGGAGAAGTCGGCGCGAGCTCAGCTGCTCTCCAGCTGGAGGAGGAGGGGCTTCATGTGTTAACACTAAACTACCTGACCCACAGGTGGTGCTTCATCTGCCTTTCACTCATTTTGAGCATTAAATTATCTCAGTCAAAAATATAATAATTTGTGTCTCTGTTCAGCCACAGTTTTCCTCTATGTCAGTGTTTATGTCTTTATCTGTCTGCCTGTACCTCTCTGTGTTTGTATGTCTGCCCTTATACCTCTGTGTCTTTGTCTTTCTATGACTATATGTCTCTGTCTGTATCCCTCAATCTGTGTCTTCCCACGACTACATGCCCCTGTCTATTTGTGTCTGTGTCTCTGTGTGTGCATCCCTCTGTCTGTTTTCTCTCTAATTCCAACACAAACAAGGCAGATGTCTGTCTAACATGAGTGTTAAATGCTGTATTCATGTTAGGTTAAATAAAGATAAGACTTCTTATCTTGTCTTGATGTTGGGTCTCTGTTAATTTATGAATATCAAAAGATCTAGATTTGTGAATGCTCTGGAAATTGTCTTGATATACTGTTTGCTTCGATTATATGAGCACTTCTGATTCTGGTTGATTCTTCATCCTATATACACATCCTCAAAAAGTTCACAAAGCAACAAAAAGAAAAACAAAAAACAAAGAATGTGATATGAAACCACTCAATTTTTAAGGATATTATCCTAAAAGAATACATAGTTAGATGAAGTATCAACACCAATTACAACAACCAAACAGAGTTAGGAAACATAAACAAACTGCAACATCACACATGTACCTGAAATTATCAAGCTCTAAGTTTCAAAACTTCAAAATTTCAGCTCAACAATCTTTCTAAACTGTTTTTTTAAAGCAACAAGCAAAATCTAGCAGCGATTCCTCGCTTCCAGTTAGACTTCATACTAACAGTATATATTATTTACATTTCATAACCTGTTTTATTCTTTTTTTATTTTTCATTTTTGTTGAAAGCAAGAATGATGTCATATTTAGTTGCTCTCTTAAACTAATGCCCTAAGTCATATTTTCAAGTTTTGCAGGAAACAATTAACTGAACCAAATTGAATGCACTATTGATTTAGGCCATTAGAATATCAAGATGAAAACAGCACAATCTTTTCTATTAGGATGTTGACCACTTTATCAGAGGTGGGGGCATACTGCAGAGCATCATTTTCCTTAAAAAGCCACTTAGGCTATTAGTTTAAAAGGGGACAAATTGTGGAAATAATTACAGATTTTAAGCAGGTTTCTTGCAGTTGAGCTTCCAAAGATGTAAAATTATGAAAAATAGTACTTTGCTTACATATTACATTTCCTCTGGAACCCTTTATAGCAGGGGGTCGGTTTTTGTTTTGATATTCATTGTCCAATCTCCAATTATTAGTACCCTGTTCGAATAAAATGTGAAGGACAAAATGATCCGAAGCCATTAAAACTTTCAGTTAAATAAAAGACTAATCCATTAGTACTAATAATACAATAGAAACATATGAGTAAGTGAGATTCCATTGAAAATGTGTGAATCTGGGTGACTTTTTTGATTCATTTTGCATTAATCTTCTTTCCCCTAATGGGACATCTGTGAAGCAGGGCTGACTTTTAAGATGGAGTTCTTTCCCAAAATTGATTTAAGCTGTCAAATGAAACCCTAAATGATACATTATTTTTAAAAATTACACAATAAATACCAAAATGATTAAGCTATTAAAACCTCGTCCTTCAACTTACCACCAACAGTGAAAGTAAACATGTGGTCTGACCAGATTAAATAGCTGTTAGTCATCCAGCTGTGTGAGGAGAGCCTGTGATTACAGCAGGCTCATACTGAAAGTGCTAACAAGGTCAAATGTAAGAGGGCTGAACTTCCTATCAACAATAAGTCATCAAACTTTAATTCAATGACGCTATCATGTCAATGTCACGTCTTCCAGTGTTACGACAACTACTGTGTGTAATAGAGGGAGGAAGCTCGGTAAGTTCTCCTCCTCCTCTTCATCATCATTATCCATATAATCCCCAACAACTGCAAGAACACGTTTTACCACTCCCCTACATTTTGGCTGTGACAAAATTTTCCCTGCACTAAGCTTCTTTGTGGATTTTGAATAACAATATAAATCCTGAATGCATGACTGCTGTAAATCACAGTAAAATGCTGTAAAATTAGTAAACGGACAATTTTTCGCAGCAAGGTGCTTGTAAGTATTTACAAAATCATAACTGTATCTTGATTTGTGGTACCTTACTTGATTTTTTTTCTCCTAACAATTAGTTGCTGTTTTTAAAGTGATTTACTAAAAGACCTTTCTCAGTAAGTTACTGCAGATATTACCGTAAAATACTATTAAGATTAAAGAAAATCATTCACTGTTCAGTGATGGAACAGGAAAAAACCTTCCACATCTGGTTTTACATATTTAAAAGAAGTCTTATTCTGTGTTTAACAAGCAGTATACAAGCAGACATGTATTTAGGTCATAAAGCTAAAACAGTTTTGAAGTCTTCTTTCCTTTTTCTTTCTTTTTTTCAGCTGAAGTCACACATGAGGTATGATAAATCCACTCCACAGAAATTAAAATCCACAGAGACCGATCCAAAGCAATATCTTAGGTTGTAATGGAGATCCGTGTCACAATAACACAAGTAAACATTTGCCCATTGAACTGGTGATAAGCTGATATCACTGATATTTTACAGCCTCATAAAGTCAACATCTGAGTTCTCTTTTGACAAGAAGAAAAGGCACCTGATAGCTTTTTTTGGGAAGAGACGCCACTTTTTTCAACATGCAGTAATTTATCACTTCATATCCAAACATATGTTGTAGTGAGCTTTGTGAATAGTACATAGGTGACTTCACTACTTTCACTTGATGCCTGACTGTTGTAGTGTTTTCACCTGATGTTCACCTTTAATCACCAGTGTGCAGTTTCAGGATCAGAAGAGCCGAGCTTTGTTTGACAAAGTGACATGAATTATGTCCAATTTTGCCATTGACAATAACTATGCACTAATGAAAGTTCTGTTACAAGGTGTGGCAAAGTCCTAGGCTATTATTACGCTGCAGCCACACCTCAGTTTTATCAGGACTGTTTTATTTGAGCTTAGCAACCATGAGTCACTGCGGCGATACCACCATTGTGAATCATGGGAGCAGTGTTGCATGTCGAAGGTGACTACCTGTTACACGAAAAGTTAAAAAAATTACGAGTAGACGAGGGATAATGATCGATTTCTAATTTGATCAAACATTTTTAGGATTTTCATTTTTTTTTAGGAGATTTCTGCTCGACTGCCTTCTTCTGTTCAGGTGCATTCATGCAGAAAACAAGTTTAACAGGAGTATGTACCAGGGTTAGTCAACCAGCAATTTGTGTTAAGGTTACAGAAGAAGCAAATGAACCAAAGCAGATCAACACAGTAAATTCACACTCAAATTGATGAGGCAAGAGTACCGTGGGAGAAAAACCCACAGCTCTCTTTACTTTCCAGCTCCTCAATATCTGAGAAATCACCTTTCATAAATTCAAACACTCCCTTATGCTGCTTTGTGTCACAAAACAATAAATCACAGCTTCTCATGTAAGCACTCAATGTGGTGAAGTGACCTTTCACAGAAATCAATATTAACATAATAATCAAATCTCATTAATCTGTGTCTTTTTTCTTTTGACTCACCATTACAGCTGAATCTGTACAGATGAGAGATGTTGAATAGATCCTTTCGGCTGTGGTGAACCTGCTCGTGTGTGCAGGTGAGCTTATCTGTCGGGATATTAGAAAGTATCAAAAGTTATAGTCCCAGACACCGCCCTGCAATTATAATCGCAGGTATATGCCGGGGTAACAGAAACAAAGAGATGAGTCAAAGGAGAGTATGACACAGTATGGGTGTGTTCATCCCAGCAGAAGAGACAGTCCCACACACAACCAGCAGGGAGACACATTTAAATGTAAAATTCTGTCACCATAAACTACTCCACCTATGAAACTCATCTATTTTTATTTTGAATTTCCACAGGACGTGTACTGAGCATGTGTGATTTGACATAAGGGCTGGTTTTACTTATTGCAACACATCTATGGTGACTCACAGAGGCGACAGAGCAGATATGTTTCCCAGCCCCGTTCAGAGTTACAGAGCAACAGAAATCAGCCTAAAGGTTATTGACTCAGGGTAATGTGTGTGTCAGCGTGTGTGTGTGTCTGTGTGTTTGTGAGAATGTGTAGGAGTGTGTGTGTGTGTGTGTACGTGTGTGCGTCAGAGAGAGTGATCGCATGAGAGCGAGAGTGACAACCTTGCTCTGCCTGCTGTCTCGTGCGTCAGGATCCAACTGTCTATCTGTCTGAAGTTACTGCGCTCTGCCAAAAATATGTGAACAACTTAATATTAACCATAAACTTCAAAGTAAAGGGATTACTGTAAAAACTGCCCACCTTTAAGGCAAAAACAGAGATCAAAGGAAAACTAACTGAGAGAGAATGACAGACAGATTGTGAGAATTAGGAACCATGTGCACACAGAATGAAGTTTTATTTTGAAAAACAAACTTGAACTTCAGTGTTTTCTTCACGCTACAGATTTAGAGAAGTGTCAAAGCTTCCTACCACAGCAGATCCACAATGATGCCTCCTCTGTTCAGCTATGATGCGAATCACAACATTACACTTTACATACAATTACAGGTAACCACTAACAGAGACCTGTCAGAGTGATCTACTCTCATTTGCTGTACTTAGATCAAAAGTTACCACAGCACGTGCAGTTCATTTGTACATAGAGGCAACAATAATTTAAAATAATAAAAGCCCAACACCTATAATTTTTATTCCCTTCTGAGCTGATCACAGGTGTATTTCAGAGTAAGGTTAGTGAACCTTGAACAAATCATCTTATCACCGGAGCTGACATACAGAGATAGACGACCATTCACACACAAACTCACACCCACATGCAACAGAGTAACCAATCAACCTGATGGTTGTGTTTGAGGAGGAGGAAGCCAGAGGACTTGTGACCATGTGCATGTAAGGTAACAACATGCAAACTTTATACATAAGGGCTTCTGCTACAGAGCTGTGCAGATTTCAGTTTTTCTTTGCTTTATCTCATTTTAAAGCATTCCATGCACTATGCTTGTTTTCCCTCCATATTGCAGGAATGTAAACCAGCAGCCAAAACTGCACTCACACTTTTTTTGATGGATGGTTAAAGAAAACTTGTCTAAGAGACCAAGAGGATAACACTTTGATTTGATTGAAGGGAAACAAAGACAGCAACGGTCTCAAACTGTATCTCAGAGTTCCCCTCTTTGTCTTATTGACAACAAATCACCTAAATAAATGAGATCAGGTTGGTCATGTAAATCCAACATATTCCTACTTTACTTATCCGACACATGCCCCCATTGACTGTACTTTTTTTTGTTTGTTTAAAGTGTACCATTGCCCCATATCTAGGCAATGTCACACATTTTTTTTGTCATTTGATAAAGTCTACAAGAACCCTCCATTTTATTTTCCCTGTGATTGAGAGAAGCACAATGTCATGTTTTGAGTATTTTTCTTGACAAAAAACTGTCTTTTTCTTGTAAGTCTTTTACATTTCAGCTATATGACTATTATGTGACAGCAAATATTTCCAGTTCTAAAAATGTATATCACACATGTTGATGATTTGCTAGGATATTGAACCATGTGAACCATTTAGCTAGATATTGGCCTGAATTGCTAAGGTAGGTAGTTCTTTTTCATAATAGTGGCTGTGGAGTAAAGTGAGCCAGATGCCTGAGGGTAAAATGAACCAGTTGGTGTAAACCCTGTCAGATGGTTTCAAGTACTTTCCTGACACTGACCTTCATTTTTTTCTAAAAACTTAGGCTTCATAGTTAAAATTACTTTGACATCTAACAATTGCAACATGATACATGCATTATTAATGAAGCTTCTGCTTTCCCAGTCTTTCTTGTCGCTGAGTAACTTTTTTTCAAGACCATAATGAAGTCACAGATGTTCAGGTTCAAACCAAACAAACATGTTTTTACATTATTTGTACAGACAGGATCTGTATGAGAAGGTTCAACAGAATCAGGATAACAAAAAGAACTTTTACTTTTTTTAAAGTTTGGCTATTTCCCTTTGACTTAAATCCATAACTTTGTTCGATCATGTCTAAGTGAGACTTTAAATCTTTGAGTTCTCTGTTCTCAGGTGATTAAGTTCTGTCGTGGTGTGGTTGATGTTACAAACATACTTGGATCCCTAATTATCTAATGCTGACACTTGGTCACGTCCCTTAGCTGTCTTTCTGAATGTGGAGTATTTAGCTGTTGAGTATAAAAGTACGACTGATTGAGAATCAAAACTCAAGCCTCGTTAATGTTCCTCACACATGAGAAAAGTTACAGATTTTTTTTTGGTCTTGTCATTTGCAACGCTGTTAAACCTAAAGTTCTCCTCATGTTAGATGAAACAATGCTCTGGTTTCAACTGGAAACATAAACTGGTCAGTTTACCCTCAGGTGGCTCATTTTACCCATTTTTTTAGAAGTAATTTTTATGACCTTCTGTCATGGATGCATTCTTAGAATTTCGACTGACAGGAAACATCTTGAAATGAAGGTAGAAGTTTCTGCATCACTTGATCTTGCCTCAAGGATACCAGAAGTTTAGAAAATGGCTCAATTTACCCCAGTCTCCCTACTCACACTGTGGTTTTCTTCAGTGACTGAGTTTTCCCCCCATAAATAGTCTGTAAGTTTAAGTCAGTGAATGTATGGTTGTTTTTCACTGCCCTGACGATCTGATAACCTATTTAAGGTGTTCCTCACTTTTCGCCCAATAGCAGCTGAGATAGACTCCTGACCCTGCAGCCCAGAACGGGATAAACAGGAGAGATAACAGATAGAGGGATGGAAAGAATTTGGACTAAGAAGAGCTCTTCCTATAGTTGCGTAATTGGGGGTTGTGCCTGATGTGACAGGCAGCTGTTGAATGACGGGTGTGTTGTAGCCCTGAGAGGCTTAAAGCTTACCTTAACTCCACCTTTTTGGCTCTTGTAGGGTTGATCGGGAGTTACTTTGAGTCAGCAGTTTTGAAATGGCGAGCTTCATTGATAGGTGGGTGACATCACTGTGACTCCATCCATGTCACCCACACTGCACTCCGAAGGGAGAGGCTTACTAGTGACAGCGTGCCGTGGCTGTAACTCTATTCTGTTGGGTCTAAATTTGTCATGCTTTGTGTTGATGCGCCCAGATCTTCTGCCCACAAGTCTTTCCTCAAAGAACACTAAGGTTTTACTGTTCTGTTTTAAATGTTGTATCTTTATCTACATCTACCCTATTACGAGTCATTCAAAGGAGGGAAAGATAAGCAGTTATACTGTTAAAACTCAAGTTTTTAAATCTGCCTGACAAACCAAAATGTGGAGTCTAAAATCAGGAGTTCTGGCTTTTAGTGGGAGTTCTGACCCTTTCACCCCTGGACCCATTCCTGGTAGTTAAAATAAAATCTTCCCACAAGAGCAGATAAAGCTCAGAGCCAGACATCTATTTATTTTTCCTCACAGCTTCTACTTTCTCCAACAAATCTATTAAGCTGTTTTTCTCAACATGTAATCGCAAACTGTGTCTGTCTTGGTCTGCAGTTTGATGCTTCATTCAACAAGATTGTAGGTTTTTTTTCTTTCACTGAAACCAGCAGACGTTGATATGAGAGAGGGAGCGTGAACCAAAACAACCTGTGGAGTGTGGGAGGGGTGTGATATGAGGACACAAGATCTGCAGTGCATGTTGGGTCAGGATGGTTTAAGTCTGTGTGAACAAATACGCTATTATACTGATCGCTGATTCAATGAAGTTACGTCTTTTTTTACACTTTGTTCCAGAAGTTAGAGAAAAATATGGATGTATAAATGCAATTAGACTCAAGTTATTTGATTATACTCTACCCCCAACCCCACTCCTCCTCAAAATAATCCATCCAATAATGGGTAGATTATTAAGTCACGTTGCATACATATGCAGGGATGTAAATATACATTTATAAAAAAAATCATTGCTTTACCAAACCAGCTGGTCCAGACGTGACAGGATGTGAGAGGCGAAATGAGAGAGGAAGCTACTTCAATGGACACAGTTGTTTCCTAGTTTCCAAAGAACAGATCAGGGAGGACACCACTCTTTATACACAGATATGTAGACAAATATTGAAATGTTTACCTCTCCTTTATACCAAGCCATGAACAGTATGTTCATATGCATGTTTTCTTATGTTTCAATACGCTCGACCGACTTTTATCTTGGTTTGGTGCAGGCAAAATACGCATTTTTTATCCATTCTCATGGCTGCAGATTCTATTAACATGACATCAGATGAAATCACATTGATAAACAATTATGTTACAACTATGTACTGTATCATGACTGTATCTTCAGTATACTCCCCCTCAATCATCTGCTGTTTGCAGCAATAAACAGAAAATTATCTTTCTCAGTAAATTACTGTACATATTACTGTAAAAGATTACAAAAAATCAGTTACACAATCGAAAAATGAAACACTGGCTCTAACCTCCTGTGACCACACGTTTTTGTTTGGTGTGCATTTTGTGCTTCTTTGTGCAATTTGGAATAAGAAAGACCTAATAAGTGTAAAATCTATAATTGGTCTTTGTATGGAAAGTAGTGTTTTTTGTGTTATTAGTTAGTGACAGATAAGTTTTAGTTTTGTGTTATAATGCCTAACTACATTAACATTTTCAACTGAACTGGGTGTCAAGCTGTGATATCACCAAAAGATGACATGGGCAGTGTCTCTAAATGTGGCTAGTAGGTCAAAGTCTTCTTTAAAATATTAAGTTTTATGGGTCAGAGAGGCAGAAATGTTTTATCCAAATTTGTGTGTGCAGGGTCTGAAGAGGTTAGATTTACTTATTGGTTCCATCGTAATAGATTGAATTAGTTGAAACAAATAATTTTAAGTTCAACTTAGCTGACCCTAAATTCTTGCTTTCATTCAGCTTAATGCATTTCCATGGAACCATTTGACATATTAAATGTAATTAGAGTCAAAGGTTTTTTTTTAGAGTGCAGTGAGTTGTTACAAAAAAATGAAGCTTAGAAACCAACTAAAAGTCTTTGCTTCAAGCTTTTTTAAATGCTTTGGGGTTGAATATCCCATACAAGATGCAACATCGGAGATGAACTATATGTGCGTTGACAGGTGTAGCAGTTTTCCCCATCTCAGTGACACACACATGATCTGGATTTAGAGCTGTCTGAATCCTAATTTATAATTCTACCAAACTAAACCGCTGAATCAGACATAACTACAAGATTTAGAGCCCATATGCCATCGATGACTGTTGATTACACCCATGTGTGATTGTTGTGCACCTCACTGTGTTCACTCTTCTAGGAAGCCTTTTTTCCTCAGATTGCAGAAGATAGCCGCAGAGATTCATTCCCAATCTGACACAAGATCGTCAAAGGGGTCAACCACTGGTGTTTGGAGTTACGGCCTAACTCTTAGGATGTGTTTCAGTTCATTCCAGTGGGTACAGATGGTGGTATGTAGGATATGAAAGCAGGGAAATCATGTTCCCTCGCATCAGCCTGAGAAAAGCTTGTCTTTATTGACCTGGATTTACACATGGAGATGCTAAAACATGAGGATCACTGTGATTAAATGGGAAATGCGCACTGTAAGTAACACTGTGCACAAGTGAAGCAGCATTAAAACAGATACTGTCAAAGATCCACTGTCACGACATTAAATTATCATCCAGATATATTCTTTTTAAAACTTAGTACAGTAGTACCCTGCAAAAAATGAAATCTGGGCAAGTGTTTCTGACATATTTTTTACTAGAAATTGTCTTTAAAGACTTGATTCGAGCCATATTTACGAGACCAGTCCAGAAAAATGTCTTAATGTCTGAATTGCTTGTAATGAAGAAAACAATCGGCCAAAGAGGTAAGAAAAAGTTTTCTTGTATCAAGACATTATTTTAATTTCAAGAAAATTGAAGAGCAATTTTTCTTACCCCATTGGCAGTGTTTTTTTTTTGACTCATTAGAAACAATTCAGACATGAATTTTGACTTTTGATATCTTGAAATAAGAAATAAAAAGTGTTGTGGACTGTGGCTCATGTTAGGTCTAAAGAGACATTTTCCACAAAAAAAAGAAAGAAAGACATAAACACATGCTAAGATTTCAGTCTTTTTTTAAGTGTATAATCTCCTATCGGTTGCCATGTTGTTGTTCATGTTACTGAAAAATACCAAAACAACTAAGTCATGGAGTTTGTATTGTTTTTGATACAACTCTAAGGACTTGACACTGTGCTGCTGTTAACTTGTGGAAGCTGAAAGGTCTTTTTTTAAGTCCAGAGAGGAAGAACCAGAGAAAGAACAACAGAAGCTTTCCTGTGATGCATTGTTTTGCATTTCCTGTAGTAAGCTGAACTACACATCAGCAAAATCCTGTCCTTAAAACACCCACTGCCCAACCATATCACTCAAGATCAGGAGGTGATGAATTAAAGCTCGGGGGCATCCTGGATTTCAGGTAAACTCAGTCACAGGTGACATCAATGCGGAGAGTCTGATGTTAGAGTTTAACCTGTTGGCAAAGCAAACACTGAGTGTACTGGGCGTGTCTGCTGCCACAGTGCCAGAAATACAAGTCTGATGAGTTTTTTTATGTATTCAACTGTGCAGCAGCAGCAGTGGAGGGGAGAATGTGCTGATTGAGCAGGAGGGGGGCGACAATATAACTGTGCCCCCCTGTGGTGGAACAGGGTAAGAACAGCAGGCCTGGGGCTTCGAATCAGTGCAGAAGGATGGGGAAAGGAAGAGATCAAGTTCGGGTGACGTTCCTTTTTGATTGAACAGCTTGCAGCTTTTAAGTTTCCGAAAGAATTGCATCATTTCTGGGACCCACAGGTGAAATGAAGGGTTGGGAAACATTGCGTCGTAGTGTTTACTCCACCCCACCAAAAAGAAAGAAAGTGGAGCGTCATTTATTAACGTTATTAAAACAGGTTTTGTGAGCAGACTTAATTGTTTTAGTCACGTTTCCTAAAAGCAAAAAACAAAGAGGTTACACTGCAAAAACTATTATCCAAGTTATTTTTTTAGTTAATTTGTCTTATTAGAGATAACATGAGCAACATTTACCTGACAAGTCCAGGAAGATGCCTTATTATAAGTCCTGAATTTAGAGAAACTTAAGAAAGATATTTTCTTATCCATTTGGCAGATTGTTTTCCTCTTGTTGCATCTTCAGATTTACTCTTTACATTACTCAATAGGTGAAGGCGGCCCAAATGAAATCTAATAAGACAATTCTATTTAAATAAGACAAACACTTGCTTAGATATTTCTTTTCTTGCAGTGTACCTTGACATGACAGTTATTGCAAAAAGACAGAGCAATAAATCACTGATTTAGTTTTTTAAAACACTGTATTTTAATACTATGTACTTTAATACTGAAATCACAAACCCTTGTTTAAGGAATCCATGTACTTCCCGTAGTGTTATTCACATAAGAAAATTATATACACAATTTTTACATCTGTAGAAACACTAAAATGTTTGGAGACTTCAGAGTAATCCTTCACAACACACTGTTTATAATGATATGCAATGATAAATAGAGAAAATCTAACAGAGGCTAAGTTTATGTGTTCTAAAGAGAAGAGCTGATGGATTAGCAATATTAAAAAATAAAAGTTTCCTTCACTAAAAATAAAAGAGAAATGTTCTTCTAGCTGTTTCAGTCTCAGGGGGAGGGTGACTGTAAAGTAAAGAGCTTGTTGGCTGGACCTCTAATACACCCCAGGACTGTTTCTGATCCCGCAACAAAGCACCATGGTGAAGATCATCTCGAAAATCTAAACAAGGAGAAAGGGGAAAAAAAAGAGATATAAAGCTTCCTTAATGCATCTGTATCTTGGCTTTGGTCTTAATCCAATCTGACTCTCACCATGATGACAGCAACAACCATCGCAGCCAGACCGATCACGTAGAGTTTCTCTGAAAACAGCTCGATCAGCTTATCGTGACAGCTCTGAGAAGAGAGAGGAGCAGAAAAATACTGTAAGACTTTTTTATTCCACCTCACACACTCACACACACACTGATGAATTTCATGAAACAGGAGCTGTGTGTGCTGTCAAAACAAGGTGCTGGATATCAGCTGCTTTGACCGCACGACTCTGAATAATTGATTGTGTTATATGTGATCACTCAGAGATATAAATGGATTAAGGTCTTTGACTCAGGTTCAAGCTATAGGAGGACAAGAACAGCGAACCAACACAGTATCAGATCAACTTCACCCTGTGTATACAGGACCGCAAAAGATTTTTTGAGCGAGAATCAGACTTATTTACAGGGTACCTGCAGGTTTTGGAAAGTCAGATTTAAGGCTTTTTAAGACCTTTTAAATGCCACTTTGAATGACATTTAAGAGCAAAAACACATAAATATAGTCAATGGTTTGGGGGATCCTGCTGCATTACAACCAAATTATAACATGTGTCACTTCATGAGACCCATTCGAGTTTACTTTTTGTCAGTTTATTGAACATAAAGTGTTCCTCAGTGCTCTTTGGTTAATGACTGGATGTACAAGTGCAAACAGTGACCTATAGTTAAAGACTGGCTAACTAGGAACTAGGATAACAGTTTATATCAGCAGCTTTTAAGACAGTATCTTCTCTACATCTCCTTCTCAAAAAGTCATGCCAAAAAAATTAAATCAATAAGACATGAACAAATCCTGCCCTGACAAATCTAAGACCTTTGAGTTATTTATTTAAGACCAGTATATAATATTTTAATGAATTTAAGACTTTTTAAGGCCTTTGTTTCAGATACATGAATTTAAGTCTTTTTAAGATTTTTTCAGGATGATTATGAACCCTGCATGTAACAAATCTTATGTTATTTACCCACTATTGAAATGTACCTTTTTAAGTTTAAATATCAATATTTGTTTTCCTTTGCTGTTGACGCAAATTGCATTTGACAAGTACAAATGACAAGTTTTTGGTCATTTCAAGGCTTTTTTTAATCTAAGACTGATCCATAATCAACTACTTTCAGTCTAAGATCTTCATCTAACAGTTATATAGAAAAGAAAGACTAAACAACTAATTTTCCAGTATATTTACCCAGTGATGAATTTCATACTAAATCTCTTATAAGAAATACTCTTCTAATAATCTACAGCAAAGATGCCAAAGTAGCACAGAAGCTTTAATTTCAATGTCAGTGTGATAGAGACTCCTCACTAAAAGTTTATATCAGTCTATTCAAAGAGAAAAAAAGAGGGTTTAGGCTAACTATAACTTCTGAAACAGGGATTGTTTAGAGAAAAAAATGACATTTAATCATATTAATTTGAGGGAGAACTCTTGTGTACCTGAGATCTCAAAAAATCTTCTTGAGTCTTCTTGGGACACAAAGCGCTGGCGACTTGTTTGAAGAGAGCTGTGTCGTCACCTTTTCCACAGCAATCAAGCTGAGTGTAGAAGAGAAGTCACTTCATCAACATCATCCAAATAAATGCATATTGACTCAAACAGAGCAGCAGGTTTGGGACAGTGCCACACAAGAGGTCTCTTAAAAACTTACCGTGTTGTGGAAAACCTCCAGCACCTTGATGGCTGAGTCTTTGCTGGGGGAGCCAGAAATGTCCACAGCCTTGATGTACGCGGAGTCATAGAAGTTGATGAGTTCTTTGGAGATCTGTGGGAGGTTGGGGAAGTTTTGTTTATAGAGAAAATCAATACAAACATCAACATTCACTGCTGCAAAACCAACTCTGTGTGCAGGCTTTTGTGAGTGTTCTTCTTACTGTGTCTCTGTTCATGAAACCCCAGATGGCTGCAGCCACTTCACAAGCAAAGAGGATCACCAAAAAGAAGAAGAACTAAAGAAAAGAGAGGAATAATTTAAAGCTTTTTCGCCTCTTTCTGGTTTAAATAATTGAAATAATTTGAAAGAAAACCAGGACACGTACTGTTCCCAAGAGGCACTGAGATTCTTGGATGGCACCGTAACACCCGAGGAATCCCACGAGCATCATGACAGCTCCAACAGCGATGAGAATGTACACACCTGTGAAACAGAGGCAACAGAACAGATGGAGAAACGCACTTCACTCTGGCTTCACTAGGGGGCAGCAGTGTCTGAGTCCTGTACCAACTCCTCATCATCGATGCTCTCATTGTTTGGTAATGGACTTCCTGGATGTTTCTCCTGCCTGCTCTGTAAGATGACATGAAACTGTCCTGCAAAGGGGCGGAGTCAACTCCATCCAGCTGCCAGAGCCGGGAAATGCCTCCCAGACAACCACGACCCCCACCCCCCCTCACCAACACCACCCTGAACTCCCTCTGCTGACCCCTGACCCCAACATTATCCTTCCCCAGGAAACAGAGGGGGCGACGTGGACGCACAGTCACTCTGTCACATACACACAGATGTTCAAATATAACAAATATTTATGACTTTCCATTGCAAACAGTAATTTGTACAGACTCCGGTGCAGGTTGTTTGTTCAAGTCAGTGAAGAACAATAAATGTCCAGCCACAGCACAGGTCCAGGTTATTTCATTCACTTGAATTAAAAAAACATAATGAAGCCAATAAAAATCTGTCTTTAATTAACTGCTAGAGGTGCTGACACAAGCTGCCAAACTCCAAATGTTCCTATTGTTAGGTATATTTTACCCAATATAATACACCCAATACAAAACACGTCTCATCAAAATATACTTAGGTAGAACAATACATGGCAAAGTGAAGTACTCTTCTTTTAACTGTCCATATTTACAGTCTCATAAAATAAGGGAAAGGTATCTTTAGCCAACCCAACTGTAAGGCTCTGAAATTTGTGAAAAATCAGGAATTCGATAATGAAAAAATCCTGAACACAAGAAAAATTGTGAGAATTGAGAACTATTTTTTTGGTCTGCCCATTCCTTGAAGGTTGCAGGAAAATTTAAGTTTTTTTACAATTGTAAAAAAATGGCAAAACTATTTTACCCCTTAAACACTCATGTGAGACAAGAAAATCACCTGAAAACATGCCTGTGTCAAAACCAAAAAACAGGAATGGGAGCAGGGAAACGCCCCCATCCTCAATGACGTCTGTAAACAGCGGGACCCAGGGACCCATGACACCCAGACAAATACGACACAATAAAAATCATGAAAAAATATTTCCTTTGGGTGAAAATCATCTGGCAATAATGTCCTAGGGTTAAGAAAGTGCTGCAGGAAATGAGCCGTTTATCTAGACTTCAGCTTTCTGTTATTGTGTTTCATTCAGGATACTGAAGTACAACATCCTTTAAAGCTTTTTCAAAATAAACCAATACAGATTAAACGCCAACGATTAATGATAACATTTTCAAATCATTCAGAAGTACAAGCAATGTCTCTTTAGTATAAGCAATCTAGGAAAAGAGTTCAAAGTGAGGACTTAGTGCTAAATCCTACTTTACTTTAAGAACCAAGAAAAAACCTGTGAAGGCTGCCATAAAGATATAAGCCTCTTCTTTCACTTTGCAAACCCTTGCTCCAGTGTATCCTGCATCTTTTAGCTTTTTTTTTTCAAGAATGAAAACATCCCTCACTCACCACTGAAATCTTTTTGATCTGCTGGGTTAGTCATAGTTTGTAATTAACACTGATATATTTAATTTCCTGAGAAATGATTTTACAAACCAGCTACAAACTTGTAACTTGACAGCCTTTTGTTGACACTCTTGAACATGGAAATTATCTTCAAAATAAGCTAGAACTGTCAAAATGATATGACTAAACAAATATAAGAGTGCTATAAAGTATCTGGAATTTTTTTCTTGAATTCAAATCTTAAAAACATTGATTGTCCTGAATTCCTCAGTTTTTTGTTTTTTTTTGGTCTCCCATGAAAAAGAGATTTTTAATCTGAATAGGACTTCCTGGTTAAATCAGGAATTGAAAATAAGAATAAACAAGTACAAAATAAACTCCCTCACAATCAAATATCAGTAGATGAGTTCTGTGGTATTGATGCTTTGCTGTTTTATTTGCATTAGCAGCAACCTTATGTTCAGTCTGTCAGCTCGAAGTTATCCAACCCTTTTCTAAAAGGACGTTTTAAAGTCAAAGGTTTAGCTTTTTTCTTCTTTCTTTCTTTTTTTTCATCTTGTTTAAAGTATTCAGAGCTAAAACCATTTAATTAGACTCATTCAGAGCATCAGTAGTAAGTGCATAATTTTCAGATAATGCTTTTGTTTGTTGTTGTACATCTTTATTCAAAAGGAGCTATTGCAGCTGGATGAATGAAGTAAAACATAAAATATTAATCCCAGCATTTTAGTAGTCTAAGTAGAAAGTAGCACAGGTCTCCTGAAGAGCTTCTGCTGCTTTCTTATTCATTCTTAATTGACTTTAATTAACCGAGATGGTCTCCTGAGACAAGAATCTTTTTCTGGGATGTGCCCAATAGCAGCTAGATTGTAAACACAATTATGCTGAACAAACCTGCAGAGAGGCAACACGAAGGCGGAGGAGTATGGTAATGAAGGAAAACAGTACAAGAAAGTTTAACCCATTTACATTAATACAATTTTTGCGTAATCTTACCCAATGGAGTAAGAAAAAAGTTCCTTGTATAAACTTGATGAGCACATTTTTCATATCCCTAGACAGATTTTTTGACTGATTACAAGCAATTCAGACATAATTTTTGTCTTTAAATAACTTGAAATAAGACATTCATTTGGACTTGTCAGTTTAATGTGGCTCATATCAAGAATAATAAGGCAGGTTTTACTGAAAATAAGACATACAGACTTGCTTAGATTTCAGTTTTTGCAGTTGTTAATTTTCTGACAACATCTCTGGAGAAGATAAACCTCCATAAGTTTGGAGCCATTGAGACAAACTCCAGCTGACTAAAAACTGGTGCACTGACACATTTTAACGTCAGTGAAGGATGTGGATATTATGTACAGTGCTGCTTTTAGCAAGGTAGTCGGGGAGTTTCTGGGTTGTCTATTCTTACACACTCTCAAACAAAGCACACGCAGTATTATGTAGTCAGTAGCTGCGTCTGTAGGCCCCAAACATCTCACACAGTATCTTGAATATCACGCACAACCCTTCACCACACTTACACCTACATCTCTGTTTCTCTATCCGCCTCAGATCAACATCCTCCGTCTTTATCCCAGTCTCTCTCTTTCTCTCCTTCTCCACCTCTCTCTATTTCTGTCTCTTTCTCTTTCAGGACTTGATGTTTGCAATGCGGCAAAGCAGGCATTATTTCCACCGCCTTCCATTACTATGACAACACCCTTTGAGGTCTGAAGGCCATTGAGACTTTAAGGGAGACAGGCAATTTTATACCACCGGGGTAGTTCATTTATTTTTTGTCTCCCAGTGTAATCTCCTGGGAGGGAGAGGGAGAAGAGAGAGAGACGGGGTAAAGAGCAGATAAAAGCTTGGCTTAGACTTCTCTCATCTTTTCTAATCCAGTGTTTTGAAAAAGGAGCTCTAAAGCCATGTTCACTCTGTCAGACCGCAGCATCCAAAAAACTTAACTATACTCTACATCATGGTATAAATAATGGAATGATGATTAAATATTAAAAAGCCCCGTATGAAGATTTAATTGTGATATCTTGGCAGCAGAAACTGCTGGAGTGAAATACAGTCAGTGTATTTTTAACATATGACAAGATAAAAGAGTCCGTAGCAAACCTTAAAGCGGTTTGACTCTTCAGTGCAATTTGTTTGGTAAGCTAGCCCTTTTTATGACGTATGGTAAAACACCTTCTTTCTTTCTTTTAAGTCTTTTTTTGGTACTTTTTAGACAGAGGAAAGGACTGTGGATACAGAAGCAGGCAGAAGGGAGAGACATCCAGGAAAGGGGCCACAGATCTGGCATTTGCTGCCAGTTTGAGGGTTTTAACATCTTTACATGGGGAGTAAAACTGAACCATCAGACCAAACCAACGCCCATTAATTCAACCAAAAAACAAGATAAGAGAGCTCATCTTTAAGCTAAACTTAGATCATGGCACAGGTGAAGCAATGGGTCTTAGGAATGGATGCACATGGTTTTTACTTATCGTTGACACCACTGTCACCCTCACCATGCATATCTCCCTTAGAGTAAGTTGCATTTTCCTGCTATTTATCGGAAAAAAAGCATCCAACTAAAACCTTGGATTGGACAGAGGACATTTTGGAAGCCCAACAAAAACACTTCTCTCCTGCACCCAGACAGTGACTACAATCAGGTCAGAACAGTCACGACAACAACAAAGCTTGAGTCAGACCCAAGATAGTTTACTCTAGCTAAGCAGAAAAGCAGCTAGTTTGCCATCATCAGAGGTTTTTTTCATCCCATGAGACCAGTGACTTGCTGCCCCAGATATAAACTAACAAGCCAATCCAAACACAGGTATAAGACACAAAAGACACCTGGGATTCATAATAACCCCGATTAAAAATTAGACAGCGTGTTTCCGTGACACTGTTCTGATCCCTGAGGGTCGTGTAACAACAAAGAAATGTAGAAATCAGATCAAACATTTTCTGTTCACATACTTTAATATCAAGTTTTAAATGTTTTAATTTTCTAAGATTGTTTGGATTAATGAATTATGTATGGTCATATGGATTTTGAAATTATATGAAAGTGTAAGGGGGGCTGAACTTGATGAGCTTTGCTTCCTTCAGCCCACTCTTGCACTTTACTTTCACTTTATCATATGGTGCCATTTTCTTTTTCCATTACCAAGTGTTTCTAATGCTTGTGCTTGTTTGAGACACATAAAAATCAGTTCAAATCAAAATCCCTATTTTTGTTAGATTCTTTACATCAATGGATGAAATATGTAATTGTGAATTTTTTTTTGATTTTGGAAGGCATTTTGACCCCAGAGATCCTGACCCCCACTTTGGTAACCACTGTTTCACATTCAACATAAGTTCAACATTTTGTCCTTTAGCAGTCTTCATGCTAAGCTAAGTTTTAATTATAGTTTTGAATGTGCCATGGAAACATGAAAAAAAAAAGGCGTTTTATGAATCTAAATTTCGCTTTAAACTGGAAGTATTAACTGAGGTTCATGTTTCAGTGCAGTGAATGTAGCAGCTAAATATTTAATTCAAAGTGAAGTGTTGGATAATTTGGAAGTTGGGAGTTTCTCTTCAGCACTGACAGTGACATCAGAAAGATGAATGAGCACCAGTGTAAGTCTGAACTTCACTCTCTCACAGCTTTCCTGATTATTAAGGGATTAACACATAAGATATAGTGTTTATTTCCATGTTACTGTTAGAATATAATATCTCCTGTTTGGATAAGACAGATTTGGTATTATAAAGAAAGTTTTGGCAGCTTTGAGAATAATCTGTGTGAATCATATACAAATAAAATCTTATATAAACATTTTCTGTCCACACAGGAGGCGTGTGGTGTCTTTCTCATGGCTCCATAAATGCAGCAAAGTTATTCTGAACAAGATGAAACATCAAACACGAGGTACAAAGACACTCAAACATTTTTATAAAAAGAACTAGTTAACTTACTGCATCTTGTACAGTTTTTGAGGCTGTAGCAACCTGCACAGATTCAACTGTACCCAGTAATGATTTCAGGCACGGGTGGAGAGGTAGGAGACTGTGTATTTTCAGCCTCACATAAATACCACTTAAATGTGCCAGCACGCTAAAAACATCCACTCCAAACTCTAATTTGAGGGTTAATGTGCAGATGTACAACGTTATTTGAATTATGCAAGGGCGTATGTTCAAGCGAGTGGAAGAGAAAAAAAAGGAACAGTCCCTTGATCTTGCTTGGGTGGGCCCTTCTTGCTGCCCTGCCTTTAAAATCACGAGTGTGCCTCTCTGCTCTATAAAAAGCTGGGTTTGTATTCGCTCTGTATACTTACTGATGGGTAAGTATGGGAGCGCAGTGAAGGCTTCAATGTAAATTAGTGGGCTCACTAGAGGTCACCACCACAACAAACTGGGAAGATGAACCTTTGAAATGTCTAAATCATACAGTGTATTGTAGGTTTTAGGGCCAATCTGTGGGTTACTGCGGGCAGTGAAGGGGACATGATGTTGATTTATGACTCCAGGTCATGTAGTGACCGTAGCCTGGGGCACATATTTCTCACATAAAAATGAACAGACAGCTCATCGCTAAAACATACAGAGGATCAGAAAATTTCTCAACAGAAGGCTCATGATTGCTTTATTTGTGCACCATGCTCGTTAATCTCCTCACATATGCCTCAACATCTGCCTGCAGCATCTGGCCTCTGTCATAAAAAACCCTCAAAGCCAGAACTCTTTGCAATCATAGCCAAGTATATTTATCTGATTACAGGTACATCACCTTAATGAGCGGTCATCTGTCAGATTAAAAGAAAACATAGAGGTTAGGAGGCTTGCTGT
This sequence comes from Thalassoma bifasciatum, assembly GCA_008086565.1. Taxonomy (NCBI): domain Eukaryota; kingdom Metazoa; phylum Chordata; class Actinopteri; order Labriformes; family Labridae; genus Thalassoma; species Thalassoma bifasciatum. The sequence goes on from RPOG01001171.1 coordinate 61,149, forward strand.
GTCACTCTTAAGTCATGCTGCGGATTTACGCAGGTCCTGTTTCCTGGTCGTTTCTCGGTGGTTACGCCTCCACTACTATTTCTGGACATTACACACACGGTCCCAGCTGAGTTTGAGTGGCAGGTATTTCTGTAAATAAGTTGACTTTTATCACTTTGTTAACAGGGGGCTTCCTGTCATGTGGAGAACAAAGACTGGGGATCTCAAGAGAGCCAGAATCAAGAAAGATCATCATATCAGCTTATTAGTAAGAGCCTCAAGCTGATTATTTCTGTTCATTTCTTTGTGCTAAACAACTATGAGCTCAAAATGACAACTCTACTCCTCTGCTGATGAAAAAAACGGTGTTTCTCAGTTAATTAAACTCTGGAGTGATTGTGAGTGTCTCGTTCCATTTTATGTCGATTACTCACTGATATAGAAAGTTCCTGGTGCCTGCTGGCCTTCAAACTGCTGTATGAGGAGGTTGCTGGTTTGACTGTCGTGGCGAAGATACAAAGCCACTCCCAGGATCACGCCTCCGGCCAGCTGTTCCAAAGAAAAGAAAGATTTTAGTCATACTGTCCAGGCTTCACTTTGGTGCAACTCAGGGGGAGGATGTGAATCAGTAAAAAGTCTGATATCTAACAGAGAATATAATGTTAGTATTACAACAAAAATAGCCATTAACGCTGATGATTCTTCAATCATACTCTTTAATTTGTTTGTCTTGTGAAAGGGCGCACTGATATTGGAGATGGCACAAAGCTGACTTGGTAAAGGTCAGGTTGGTGTCCAAAGTTTTCTGCTGATGTTTCCGTCTGTGTCCAACTCTGACGTGAGGAACTGAACAGACTGTTGCCCTTCAACACAAGTTGTGAAAGGAAATCCTGACACTGCAGTGACCTGTGGCACGCATCATGACCTCATAACATTGTTTCAAGTCAGCTCAAGAAGTTTATATTCAATGTTATCTCCCTACTTCACTTCTCGTCTCTGGATTAGAAAAACAGTGATATTCTGATAATTTTGAAGCTTATAAAGCGACACAGGTGGAGGCTCGACTCAGGTGCAACTTTGTGTTCACATTCTGAGACTCTTTTCGTGATGCCAGTGTTTATACAAAGATATCTGCACATTGAGAGTCATGACTGCACCCTATTGTTCTCCAAGAAACAGGAAGCTAAATCCTCGACATGAAAAATAGCAGAACGAGGAAGAGAGGGCTCAGAGCTTTCACAAAGACAGGCACGGCAGCAAAACCAACAGAGGAAACACTCCATCAAGAGTGGCGTGTCCAGGATACGGGGATTTGTACTCATCTATAAAAAGAAAACAGTTCTGCGAAGAGAAACCGAACAAAATTCAAAAACAAGTTACTGATTCTGACTGTATAAGAACAAGAGTGGAAAGGAAAATGGACAGTTTTTGTCTAGAAAATCTGATGGAATGTGAAACATTTAAAACTTCAACAATAACTTGTTGGTGAAACAACTTTTTCATTAACAAAACCAACAATACCACAGTTCACAGTTCTACACAGAAACATGAACATGATTTAAAAACTCCATAGGACGATGAGTTTTAGGAGCTTTTAAAAGGTTCAAAGGCAGAAACTGCTCCAGTCTGGTGACAAGGTACGAACAAAGGAAATGTCAGAGGGGTAACAGCTTCCCCCTCCCCCAAAAAACTCTATCAACCTTGCTTGGTCTCCCTCTTTATGTGTCTCTTCTCTCAGAGGAGCCTCACTCTGGGAGGTTACCAGAAAACATCAAATTCTGAGGGAAACTTTTTCAGTTTTCCACCCTGAACATCTCCAGTAATACTTCTGTAATAAAACTGTGCCAACATAGTCAATACAGATTTTAAGATTTTTTAGAGTTAAAAGGAAAAAAAGTGAAGTTTGAAGCCCACCCAGTGTGAAGTGCTCCTTCTCTCACAGACACCTTGTAACATGTGTCTGATGAGGATTAAGAGTTTTAAGCCTCTGTCTGGCTGCAGTTTTTCCTTCCCTGTGCCTCTGCTGTGGATGCTGAACTTTTCTCAAGAAACAGGAGTGGCATTTGTAAAGCAGCAGGCGGGAAACTATCCCAGAATTCACCGTTTCTGAAGGATGTGTAGCTAAATGAGCGGCTCCATTCAAGCCATAAGAAAATGGAAAGTTTGGAAAAGACTTTAGCGCGAATGTTAGAAAGCGCGAATTCACAAAAAGCATTAAAGCAAATAATGTTCAACTCACCCAGAAAATGAAATTAAAGAAAAATAACATGTATTTAATGCATTTCGTGCAGCCAGCCACAGCCATGTTGTCTGTCAGTTCCTCCTTCTTTGCCAAAAATGAATGAGTTTACGCAGCTTGTTTCTATCCGGGAGCGCACAGTCTCTGTGGTCTCTGCCAAGGGAACCAAGTTTAGTCAGGCACGTTGGGCAGAAAACTCCTCCTTTTTAATCAGGAGTGAGAACCGAAACGAAGAACTGCCCCCAACCGAGGAGGAGAAGGCAGGGGGAACAACAAGATCTCCATCCGCAAGAGCGAGCAATTTGTTCCTCCCTGTGTAAGTCTGAAAATGTGTTCCAGTCTGAGGAAATGTGTGACAAAGTCAAGGAACTATTCTGGTTCAACCAAGGAGGCCCTCCAAGAGAAAACACGACTGAAACTCACGAACTCACAAAGTCACAAGGAAAAAAAATAAGTGTTTAGGATATTTCACTGTTGATCTGTATAAAATGAACAAGATACACAGCAAAATTATCTTTAAACCTCGTTTTACACGGTTTTTAATAATCTAAAATGTTTTAAAAAGAACAAGAAATAACATGCTCTACAAATTGAAAAACTGGATTTTATACTCTTAAGGTTATAATTTGTTGTGATAATTTCATGAATAGGGGAGAGTGGGGTTGGGTGAGCCAGTTGGTAGTATTGTGCAGATTGATGCTGAATTATTAAAACTACTTTTGCCAGATCTTTAGGCTCAAGTATCGATTCTCAAATCAAAATACCGATACTTTTGACACTTTCTTTTATTTGAAGTAATGTTAAAAATTAATAGGAGTGCATTGGAGTGAATCACGCACAGTTGGTAAAAACTAATTTGTCTTCTGCCTAAGTAAGTTCACAATGCGCAATCACAGCAGCACACTGCTCACTCAGTTACTCAGTCTGAAAACACACTGGCAGAGTGTAAACAAAGTCTTGTATGCAGATATATCTGCTCCTTTATTCAGGTGAGTTTTGTAGAAAATTGATCATTTTAAGTGAAATATGTAGACAAGGTGTTCTTAAACTATTGAGAGAAATTGCAATAAAAAAAAAATCTGGCAAAAATAACATTTTATTTATACGTCTATCATCATTTACAACCAATCTAATCGGTTCAATCAGTTTAATCAGGGCTTTACAATTACAATAATTTTGACAGCAAATTATTGCAATATGATTTATTAGTGAGGTTATTGCTCTCCCATGGTTACAGTCCCATTTTCCTACAATGATGCAGTGACAGATGTTCAAGTTCAAACCAAACAAACACATTTGTGCTTCATATGCAGACAGGATCTTAATGAGAAGGTTCAACAATATTAATATGACAAATTTAACTCCTAATTTTAAAAGTTAAGTTAAAAGTTAAGGTATTTCTCAATGACTTCAGTGTATTACTTTGTTCATTCACTCATCAGCAACACTTGAAATCCCAAAACTTTGACCATTTTTCTAAAAAAATTGACACTTTCACCTTAATTCTGACTTCATCTCAAAATTTTGCCTATATTGTCTTAAAACTTTGGGTGCATCATATCAAATTTTGACTTTTTATCTCATATTTGGACTTATATGTCATATATTGATTTTTTTTTTTAAATCTCAAACTTTGGCTTAATAAGCGCCCCCCGAAATAAAATAAAATAAATAAATAAAAATAAATAAAAAAATAAATGAGTTAGCAAATAAAGCCAAGTTTTCTTTCTTTTTTTTTTCTTTCACCAGGCGGAAACCGGATTTTATACTCTTGCCTCGCGGAGCAGAAGCCCAACAGAGGTTGAATAAAAGTGGCTCAATTTATCCCATTTTCCCCTACATGACATTAATAGCATGAGACCCTCCAATACGTTTGGAAGTGAACAATGCCGCCCCCTGCTGGTTTACCCATCACAGGTGGGACTTATTGTTGTGTTCAAAGACTGTCGCAACAATCCTCCTTCTGTCAGTTCATCTCTTCTGTCAGAACAAAAACAAGACTTGAGAAGATATTAGGTATCAGGTATTATCTCATCTGTAAACACTGAAGCCTTAAGAAAAACCATGACGAGACTTCCTGATTGTACTGGAGGATCTGCGCGCTCATGACTCCAGGGACACACCTTCGGCTGCCAGCTGCGCGTAAAGAAAATGACCCCCCGCTGACTGAGAGCCAACACGCCCCTACGCGTGAAGCTTCCCCGAGGTAGAAGGAAAATTGCTCGGTGATGATGCATTCAACAACCGTAACTGGACAACTTGACAGCGTGTTTGAACAAATGTAGGCTCCTCCACTGGGCATGCTCCATCTGCTGTGAGAAAAGAGCTGGGCACGGTGTGAATAACAGGCAGTTTGGGCGTTTTTTTTCTTTTTTGGAGGAGGATTGTCGCCCTCTCATCACCATCATCATCATCTGATTTGTTGTTATTCAACAAGCAGCACAGAAAATAGCTAAATCCAGCTTCCTAAGGGACTGTTGTTGTCTACCTAGTAATGTATGAATGACAAGGAAAGTCTCTGAGGGGGTGATCATCTCTCCGCTGAGACAAAGACCTGCTGCAGCCCACAGTGTCGTTGCACGCAAAGAAGGAGCGGGGCTGCGCGTCGGTGTGAAGGAGGTGAGTCTGTAGGCAGCAACAAACAGAGGAGGCAGGCAGGCAGAGAAGGAAGCTGAGGCGAGGAGTCTCCATCAGGCGCTGTCCGCTCAGCACCACCGCAGTCACCTTGCTGTGAAAGTCATAAACCTGCTCAGGACTGATCGGATCAATCACTGGAAACTTAGGGAGCCCAATGAGCTGACGCGAGGGAACTGTGCCAGCTTTTTTATCTCGACATCTTGGATGTAGCGACGATGTGACGTCCATTCTTGATGTGATGCCATTGGCTGCGATCATTTTGGATTTCGATTCCATACCCTCCAGTGTCTCCGGCAGCTATACGCGCGTAAGATCCTCAGCTGCAGGTGTTTGTAGAAATTATTGAAGGGTTTAAAGGGGACGTAGCCTTGCTGATGCGCGTCAAGTCTTTCTTTCATAGTTGGTGAGACACGACAGGTTGCCTTTACGCGCTGCTTTCCTTATATAATTGCTGACATCTGCTGTGCATGGGGACACTGTGCGCCTAGACTTACCTTTGCGATGAAGGGAACTTACTGGAGAAATGCCTAGGGGACGCAATGGGCTTGAGCGACGACAAGGATCGCATTGTGATAAACGTGGGAGGGATCAGACATCAGACATACCGCAGCACCCTGCGCACCCTACCTGGCACTCGCTTGTCCTGGCTGGCAGAGCCTGATGCCCCCAACCACTTTGACTATGACGCCAAGATCGAGGAGTTCTTCTTCGACCGCCACCCTGGTGTTTTTGCACACATCCTTAATTACTACAGGACAGGTAAGCTGCACTGCCCAGCTGATGTCTGTGGGCCTCTCTACGAGGAGGAGCTGGCCTTTTGGGGCATCGATGAGACAGACGTGGAGCCCTGCTGCTGGATGACCTATCGCCAGCACCGGGAGGCAGAGGAGGCCCTTGATAGTTTCGGTGGGGGAGGCTTGTTAGATCTGGTTAACGATGAAGCAGAGCCAGAGCAGGAGCATGCAGGGGAGGATGATGTGGATGAAATGACAAGGAGGCTGGCGCAAGGGGACACACACGACGCCAGGAGCGGGAGCATGTGGAGCCGGTGGCAGAAATATTGTTGGGCCCTGTTTGAGGACCCTTACTCCTCTAAATATGCAAGGGTGAGTCCTTTTTTTTTACTCTTGGCTTTCTTCTTCCATTTGAACCTTAAATTTAAACTTCATTAGAAGTTATAGTGTGAACAAACTCATTATCTCACCAAGTATATTCCTCAAATTTCTTCTCTAAGTATCTCACCACACTTAATATATGACACAGTTATCCACAGGGAAACATTTCAGTCAGACATTCCCCAGCTGTTTTCAAGGTCTATTATCTAGTATAGCTGAAATCTAATGTCTTATTTTAAGACATCCTAACAAGAGGTTTTTAATTGTTCCATTGGCAGTTTTTTTATTATTTCTGGGTTGCTTGAGGTTAGAGATTTTTACTTGTTTTGGAAAGTCTTGACTAGCCAAATTTCCTTGTTCTACTGGTAGATACTTTTGCCTCACCTAATATATTTTTAAATTTGTTTTTCATCTTATGGCTGGTCTAGAGCAGTCAAAGCTGTATGACAAGCAGTCTAGTTGTGAATGAGTCTGCTGTTGTCTCTGGAGGTAGAAGCAGAGATTGATGGATCTGGGAGGGTCAGATGGGCTTTTGATGACCTTGAAATTGCCCTCCCAGGGGTCTAAGCAGCAGAGAAAGGGGGAGGATGGAGTGAGGGATGGGGGTGAAAGACCTCATCTTTCAAAACAATTCACACGCTCTCAAAATCTCCTCCATCTCACAGGAGAGGACACAGGACTCTAATTGTGACTCTCACAGGTCTTTGGATTGAAATTTCCAGGACACAGGGATCCCTGGGAAGCTGGGTGCTTTGGTGAAATAGGTCAGGTACAAATTAGGAAAGCAGATCTTTGGCACCACTAGAATTTGATGGCAGACCTCCAGACAGAAATGAGGTTGCTGTTTGAAAGGACATTTTTGCTCTTTCTGGCGAGTTCTTTTCCATCTGGGCACAATGCCTCTGCATAGTGAGGATAAAAGGATTTTACACCTTCAGATTATGATTTGAAATGACCAGTGCTCCCTTCAAAGGTGTCTATGCTGCCTGCTGGTGTAACAGATGTAGCAGACTGATTGGTGTAATTACTTATCAGGTCTGTCCAGGAAGTGTAAACTGTATTGACATGTTCCCACTCTTCCTGCAAGCGAAGTTATTTAACCGACAAACACACAAACACACATCTTTGACTGTGCATGCAGAGAAATTTCCTAAAGAGGGAAAACTCCTCAGACGTCCTACATTTCACAGCCACAGGGACAAAGCTGAGATTAAAGATTGACAGAGCTCCACCAAGACAGTGGAGAAGATTAATTAGAAGTGAGCCTCAGAGTTAATCACAGCCTCTATTCACAGCGGATCCATCAGTGGAAAACCCTTGTCACTGCATATAACTGCAGGACTGTGGTTTGACAGCCACAGTGGGAACACGCCAATAAGGAGCAGACAATCACTGCCTGTCACCCCGCCTCTCCTTACCACACCATTCCCAAGTGTCACAAAGACACATTTTCTGAAAGAGGCGGACTAATGAGATGCAGTGTTTGTTTGATAGCTTGAGGAGTGTTTGCAGAGACAGTGTGTCAAAAGGCATTTGTGGTCAACATGAAAGCATTCTGTAGGAAATATTAATCATAAGCATGCTCAATGATTGAGATGTTGACTGTTTTGTTTTATTGCCAATTGATGCCAGAAAAACTTTAATCACAGCAGAAGCAGTGTCTGATTTTCACAATCTAGATGTCTAAACTTATTATTTCTCTATTTTTTTTTCAAGCCCCTGTAAGGACTTTTTTTATCTTATAACAGTCTCTCTTTGAAATATTTGTCTGCCTATAATCCATGATTTAGGTTATCAGCACCAAAATTGGTTATTTCTAAATGCTTTTTCTCAGTAACAATGATCAGGTCACCCCAAATCCATTTACAAAAGTGTCTATGACAACTGGAGCTGGACTGACAATAAAAAAGCAGAGAAGAGCAGAAGACAGCTAAATAGGAGAGTGACAGAGCAATGGCTAAAACATGGATTAATCTGTTTGTAAAAATGTTCTTTTCAACCCACATGCAGCAGGTGCACTGCAGTGGGCTGTTCAAACTTGAGAGTCTTTCAAGAAAATAAAGAATGAGGTTATGCTTGCTCTGCTTGGTGAGATTGTAAGTGGCAGATGAGCACTGGTAGGACCAGGATTCGCTAATGTTACAGATGTGTCTTTGAGCAGTGGGGTGTAAGTAAATTAAACAGATAGTCCAGTGCATTAGACTTTGCTACAAACAGAGTTTAGAAAGTTTAATTGTTGCCACCTTTCAGACAGTAGCTCTAGGTAAGTATGGACAAATACATCACCTCGATATAGAGCTCAAAATTCACTACTGATTCTGGATAGTCCTCACAGTGCCTCTAAATTTACAAACTGGGTGCTTCCAATTTCAGAGTGGATCAAGAAAAAAGTAATAACACATTCTAAACTTGTCATACAGACCATAGAAAATCAAGAAGAGTTTGGTAAAAATGTCTGTGTACTCCTCTTATTAATTGCATCTGTAATGAATTGTCAGAGTCAGATCGACTCACTGAGAATCTCAGAGTAAAAAGCCAAAGCCAAAGAAGACAATCACAAACAATTCCTCATTTTTAAAACCAGCCCAAAGCAAATAAGAGAGCATTCTGAAACACAGCCATCACTGTTGATTTCAATCTGTTGTTTTTAAGGTTGTAGTTGTCAGTGTGATAGAATTGTTGGTATCTTATTCAAGGATGTACTTGTTACTTTGTGCAGCACATACTGTAGAGGGGGTGGACAAAACAACAATATTACGCAACCCAATACCTTAACACCTCACACACAGTGCTAATGCCTCAAGATTTGACACAAAAATCTCTCTTACACCACGCAAACAGAAGCTTGAGGTTAGCTTATTGAGGCACTTTTTCAGGACTGTTTTGTTTGCTTGGATTCAAATATCAAATGTTGCTTTTGTCCACATTCTATTTATATTTTATTAACATTAATTAGAGCTTAGACAACAAAGAAGACAATCACACAAAGAGGATAAGGAAGGAAAATCATCTCAGTTAAAAAAAATAATCCAGTATGTCAGTGTTTCTGTGAACCCTTTTATTTACAATGTTTGTTTGTGCTGAATCAAATGATGACCCTGCTCTTCATTAAAACTGGTGACTCTTCTTGTAGCTCGGCATGATTTGTCTCAATGAACAAAGAGGACAGCTTGCTGAAAGAAAAGGAGTCAGTGTGTGTTTGTAGTCTCTGCTAGCACACTGTTTCCCTCTGGACTATCATACCAGCATGGGTTAGAAGCAGACATTCATAAACAGCAGCAATTTCCTCGTCACAATGCGATGAATTGCCAGTGATGAGATGATTGGGTGAGGACCTGTTTTCCATCATGGCTGCGTGCTTGCCTCAGTGACACACTGTGGATAGACTTGACTGATTAAGACTGTGTTTCCTCTGCTGGATGGAATATATGTCAGACCTCCTCATGCCCAGACGCGCCTCCCTCCCTCTTTGCTGTTCAGTACCTCTTACAGCTGCTTAATAAGTCTGAGCATTCGTTTGAGAAGCACTACAGAGCATCGCTTACTCTCTTAAAGACATTTTCATGCACGGACAAGCTGCTATTGATTCAACTTTTGTGAGTTGTATGATGATTAAGTAGCTATCTTTTCTTCCTGTCTGCCTCTTTGTCTACCAGCCCGACTATCTGCTCACTCCAGATCCCCTTTGAAGATGCAGCTGGTTACTCCCATTCATTCACCATTGCTCACTGTGACACAGACAGTACAGTACGATCAGAGGAGGATAACACGAGCCGGGTTTGCAATCAAACCCCCTGAGAGCGTCCTGTATCTTTTACATCCATGTAGTATACATCGGAAACACAAGAGCCCATGTGTGATGAAATATGATCACCTAATCAATACTTAATGAAGGCTAACGCACACTTTTCCCATTGAGCGAGATATATGTTTCTCAGAGGAATCTCTGTAAGCCTCTTTGCTGGATATGATTCCCAAGGTGTGATCATCTGGACAGCATGACCTTGTGTAGAAAAGGCCGACTGCACTGATAATGCTGAAGGGAAGAGACCAGGCTAAATTTAGTCAAAGGGGTTTACACTAATGTCCTGTCTCCTGCTGCTGCTGCTTGCGGCTCTTTGTAATTCTGCATGTAGCGTACCCTTGAATATGCAGTGACCTTGAGATCAGCTGAGGGAAGAGATGTGAGATTGTCAGGCTTGCATTGATTGTCCCTTTTACAATGACACTTCTGAATCAAGATATGTAGAGAGCAGAGAGACAGCACAGGAGGGGGGAGTGAGATAGGGAAAGTCAATGCCACTGTCACTGTAAAACCTGAAGCCACTGTCTCACAGATGAGATTGAATTGCATTGTGTTCTGCTAAGAGCTGCTGGTGGATTGTTTGGTTTAATAACCCCTCATGAATTACTGTGCCCTTTCTCCTCTCTGTTCCTCTCTCTCCTCCCCGTCTCTTCCACATTCTCTCTCCTTTGTCTCCTCTTTCCTGGGTCCCTCATGTTTCCCCGGCTCAGTGGGTGGCTCTGGCCTCGCTCTTCTTCATTCTGGTGTCCATCACCACTTTCTGTCTGGAGACCCACGAGGCCTTCAATCCCATTATCAACCGCACTGAGCTTGAGATGGTGGACAACGTTACAATCGAGCACATCTACCAGGAGACTGAGACGGCGGCCTACCTCACTTACATTGAAGGAGTTTGTGTGGTTTGGTTCACTTTTGAATTTCTAATGCGAATAACTTTCTGCCCAAATAAATGTGACTTCATACGAAACGCCCTAAACATCATCGACTTCGTGGCCATCCTACCCTTCTACCTGGAGGTCGGCCTCAGCGGCCTCTCATCCAAGGCAGCTAAGGACGTCCTGGGTTTCCTGAGAGTAGTCCGTTTTGTTCGAATCCTGCGTATCTTCAAGCTGACCCGTCACTTTGTGGGACTTAGAGTTCTGGGCCACACCTTAAGGGCCAGTACCAATGAGTTCCTGCTCCTCATCATCTTCCTCGCTCTTGGTGTCCTCATCTTTGCTACTATGATCTACTACGCTGAACGAATTGGAGCTAACCCCAACGACCCTCGAGCCAGCGAACACACGCACTTCAAGAACATCCCGATCGGATTCTGGTGGGCTGTGGTGACCATGACAACCCTTGGCTACGGAGACATGTACCCGCAGACGACCTCAGGCATGCTGGTTGGAGCCCTGTGCGCCTTGGCTGGTGTGCTTACCATTGCGATGCCTGTTCCTGTGATTGTCAACAACTTTGGAATGTATTACTCGCTGGCCATGGCAAAACAGAAACTACCAAAGAAAAAAAATAGGCATATCCCTCGGGCACCCCAACCAGGCTCTCCAAACTTCTGTAAGACAAGCATCAGCTCCCAACATCCAAGCCCCATCCCCCATGACGACGTTTTTGAGATAAAGTTTCAAGGTAAGGAAAAAGCTGAAAAAAGCTAAAATTACACTGCCCTGGCCATAAAAAGTTACAACCTGGATTTAACTAAGCAAATAGGTCCAAGCCTCATATTGGATAATTTCTGCATGGACGAATTTCTTTTAGCTGGCAATAAGTTACTTAACCTCAGCTGATGTGATGAGTAACTTTGCGTTTCTTAAACAACCATGGAGAAAGACACATCCTGTGGAAGTGGAAAAGATGTTAGCCTTTTAAAAAAGGGTCAAATCAGAAAAAATCTAAGGAGATTGCAGAGACCACTAAAATTAGGTCAAGAACTATCCAATGCATTATTAAAAAGTGGAAGGATGATGGGGAACCATCAACTTCCAGGAAGAAATGTGGATGGAAAAAATCCTGAATTATCATGAAAGGTGATTATTTAAAAGTTTGGCCAAATCAAATTGAAGAAAAACAGCAGTAGTACTTAAGAGTATGTTTAATCATCTTGCCCTGTGCCTGCTGTACAAGCCTGTAGGAGCAGTGCTATGATCCGGGTTGCTTATCTAAGTTTATCCAAACAATGCCGCAGTGAATCTGTAATCAAAGCTAAAGGCAGTTCAATGGGATATAAGAGTGTGTGACTTTTTTTTTTGGTGGTGACTTTTTTTTTTGGTCAGGCAGTGTTTCATCAACATGTGACAAGAGAGATATTTTTGAATGGTAGTACTGAAGTAGACTCTGAATCATCTTCTTATTGCTTTAGATCTTAATGTGGTGTTTCCCTTCCTGTTTGTCATCATTTTGTTTAATGTTAGAGACATGTAAGCAGATGCCTGGTTGCTTAATTTAAATTCCTCTGTTAGACTTGATGCCAACATATATTGACCTTTGATGCAGTTTGTGCTTAAAACACATAGATGAACAGAGTGCGCCTCAGACATCAGACAGAAGCCATGCAGTAATTAAAGTCTTATTGTGTGGGTTAATCCCTCAGAGCACTAAATGTGGAAACTGAAGATATAGAGAAACTAAAGAGGGAAAAAAAAGCTTGAAACCGAGATGTTTGTTTTTTCTTTTCTTGGTTTTCTTACAAGATTCCAAACTGAACGGTGAGGCAGCTAACGCAGCTCTGGCCAATGAGGATTGCCCTCATATAGACCAGGCGATATCTCCGGAGGAAATCTTCAGCCCAAGCGAGCGAGAGCGGCCCTGCTTCCTGGTCACCACTGCTGAACGCCCCAACCACACAGGGGGCAGAGTGAGGAGGGGTACGTACAGTAACAGCCAATCACAGGCCCCTGTGAGACACTGACACCCCGTAGACCTTAGACAGGATGTGTGCTTTCCCTCTTTGCTGAGCGTTACACCTCAGTTTTACTAAGGCACATACACACAGATACAAACAGACCTCTTTTTACGATCTTTACACACTCTCACAGCAACTGCTTCCCCTCAATCATCCCTTTGGGAAATGTATATAGTACAAGTACAAGTTGCGATAGCGTCTGTTCAGGCCAAGCACAATCACCACAAATGTCACTATTTATCCACACCTACATAATATATTTTTTGATACCATGCATAATGTAATAACCCCATCTATTTATGAGCAAGAAAGCTATTTTCGAGATTTATATGATCTAGAATGTGTTGTCTTACATGCCTAAAAAGTGTTTTATGTGCTATGCGTGTACCATGTATGTATATGTGTTTTAATGATAAATATCATGCAGGATCCTGACTTATGAGTACATTGCTCTTGACCATTACGGTGCATGAAATGTCTTGCTGATGGGTGCTATCAGTATGGTGAAGGAGCACAACACAAATGAAGGAAGGCTGAAGTCAAGTATCCAATTCTAGTTTAGATTTTTACACTAAAAAAAAATTCCTTTTAATTTATTTTATCACAGAATAAGCTACAAAACATTCCTCTAAGTCTTGAGCTGCGTGTGCAGCCGGCACATAAACACTATCAAATTCTACCTGTAGCTTTGAAAACATTCCCTGCCTGAGAGTGCCTACCTTTACAAGTCTTTTATGGTGTTATACTCCAAACCATTCCAGTACCACCCGGTGCATGCCGTTGTACTCCTGATGCACTCAATGCATGGAGAATAATAATCTGTCTCAAGTCTGTGTTGACCTGTTTCTCTGGAGTCAAAAACAAGAAAGCAACAGGTGTAGTATAACCAGTGAGGAACACCAAAAACAGTCTGTCATGGATTCAGTGCTGCAGTGTACTCAGAACGTTCTCTGTTTTTCAACTGAAGGTTATGAAAAGCCTTGGAGCCTTAACAGCATGTCTGGCATGAGCGGGGATGCCTCTGGAGTGTCCTCAGTGTCCGCCCTGCCCTGCAGCCCACCCTGTCTAATGCAGCACTCACATTCTCCCATCCCATCCATTATGTAGCATGGTTGAGTAGCAGACACAATGCCATTGGAAGGCCAGTCCACACTCCTCCTCCTTATCCTTCCTGTCAAATTTTTTGCTTTTACACTTGCCTTCGCTCCTGCTTTACTCATTTTTTGATTTCTTTATTTTTCTGGAAAACTGTATCTTTACTGTGCTAATACTCAAGCTACCCAAGTGTTCACCTTGGGTGTGTCATCATATCCTGAATGACTAGAAACATTGACACATGCCACTCTGCATGGGTCACTTCAGTTGCCGACAAAGCACTGTTTAACTTCTACCACAGACCAACACCCCTCTTTTCCTGTGTTTACATCATTGCCTGTTGCTCTGTTGCTTTTGATCTCGCATATTTTTCTGCCAATAACTTTTATCTCATCTGCTTTTTACTATTTTGTGAAAGAAATTTTCATAAGATGTAGCCCCTGCAAAGATATACATGGCTTTGAAACATATCCAAAAGGTATCATTGCCTGCTGTTAAGGGAGCTCCTACTAAGTGCTTTGTACGTTGCAAAGTAGAGACGTTATTATTCTGAAAGTGCGATCAGATGAGACTCAATGTTATCTGAGTGGCCATCAAAAAAAAAAGAAAAAGAGAATATGTTGTTGATGTCCAATGCAATCGGGAGATGGTGAAAATTCCTATGATACTAATGAACAAGTCTAATGTTAAAAGAACTCAAACTGTTTGTTCATTTGCATGAAGTGCATGAGAAATTATGTTCAACAAGAAGCTAACACAGTAAGTGTAAGGAAAATAGAAAAAATGCTTTCTTTAGATTCTGAAGCTTTTTTGTTTGTTATGCATTTTGAGACAGCTTTACAAGAGACTCAGTCATAGCAGAGGTTTTTATGTAGCTGCCATTCTTTGCCTTTCCCCAAAATTCAAACACTTATTTTAATGTCCTTATCTGACTGGGGCCTCCGATTAAAACAGCATAATTGAACTTGAAGAATTTGTCTTAAAGCCAACGAATGCTGTTATGAGCATAAATAGTTTTATACTGATATATTTACAAGTAGGTATTAGTTTTTAAACAGTATCAGTAGTCAGCAGCAATTTATTAAAGCTGTGGCGCCTAAACTAAGGCCATAATGATAAAACAATGGTGCCTTCTTCCATGGCGAGGCAAAGTGCGAAATAAATCTACATGACTTTACACCAGAGCTCCAAGCGTAGCATCTACACACTTGATATCATGCTCATAACAGTGTGATGAAAGCTTTATTTTGTAGGGTGCATTTTGTAGGTTTTGCGCCACACTTAAAACCTAAATCACAGTAAAAAAAAAAAACAACCCTCTTTGTTATTACTCCTACACCATCCAAGACGTGTATTGAAGTTGATACAAACGTAGCTCCAAACCAGCTTACTTTACAGTCCCTATTTTCAGAGAAAAAGTTACGACTAAGCACAAAACTCTATGCGAGGGGACCAGGCAACTCTACAGGACCACAAAAATTAAACTACCATCAGCAAGGGTTGTCATGACAACTCCTGCTGCCTGTATGTCTTTTACTTTAAAACACCAATACTGTTACTGTTACATGTATTGAAAATGTCCCAGTAATTATGCACAATTCTTTCAGGGCACTTTAAAAAAATTTATTTTGACCAATTAAAAACTTCAAGAAGAAGAAATAAGTATAGCAAGTCATTTGAGTTTTGTTTCTATTCTGAATGAGCAGAGTTTCACATTTCCAGTCATGTCTCTTGTGGTTATTAATGGACATTATATATTTGAAAAATAATAAAAAAAACAAGAAAAAAAACGTTGTGCAAATTGATGTGAACAGATGCAGGGGAATTATATGCTCATGCAATTCAAGTGGGAAAAAAAAGTACAATACGACACAGTATGGGATGTGGGTCTACTTGGGGAAAGGTAAATGCATGTATTTTACATTTATGCAACAGAAAAGTATTCAAATAAAATATGTAAATATAAGTCCTTGCATGAAATAAATTTTATACACAATGAGCATTTTAGACTCCGTTTTTATTCAACTGCACATGCATACATACAACTTCCTCTTCCAAAGGCTGTTTGACCCTCTTCTATCCACGCCTGGGGTCAAAGAGAGCACAAAAAAAAAAGGTGACTGTGAGAGCATGACGCAGAGTCGCATGACAATGATCGACCACTGTACATCAACCTGTAAAACGCAGCATGATTGGGCATGTGTATTAACCGACTCAGAGTCCAACCTTTGCACACAGACGGTTTGTCTGATGCCTTGGCTAACGCATGGGATACACATGGTAAACCCGAGGTTTACCATGAGGGACTAACGGAGCACATTTTCTTTACTCTCCAAGCTAGTGTCATTTCCCACCTCTCCCTGCACCTCAGAGGTATTCATCATCGCCATCACTTCCGCCATTCTACATAATTTGTGTAATAATTTATTTTTGTTATTGTTTTTTTATATGTTTATAGAGACCCAGCGACAGCACCGGAGCAGACAACCAACAGAGTCAGTTTGTGTTATGAACCATGGTGTACCTACCACTATGTGTATGACCCATAATGGCCCATCACCCACCTGATAGTGTTGTAGCATTGTTGTGTGTATTACTTAGTCTTTTTAAATGGGTGTGACAGTGACAACCTGTGCATCACAAACTCAGCATAGATGTAGCACTGAGGAAGTTTTGTTGTCAAGCCTTATGTAGCTCAGTTTCTGTGACTGGTTACTGTGTTGTAATTTGTGTGCCTATTTTTGGTGTGTGCCAGTGCTGTAAATACGCTTTTTTGTGTGCTGAAGTTGTGTGTACTAATGTTTTTGAGTGATCATCAAATATCTGTGTGCTTCTTCTGTTGAAAGAAAAAAAATGTTGCTCCGATCTTAACCACCGACCCTTAGGCCCCACTCCTCAAGCAAAAACCTGTCACTTGTCATGTCAGCCAGACTAAACAACTGGAAAACAAATTGTTAACTTTGCACTGTCATGGTCACATCTTTGGAGACTTTTGCACTTTTTTGCACCAGTGAACTTTTGACATTCCTTTGATATGTTTTCAGGCATCAAAGAGATAACATCCACAAAAGAAAAGAGATGTTCATACTTGGAAAATAAAAAACAACACTCTTGTACTAATGAGGTATTAAACTAAATGCTTTTAGGAAGACAATATTCACAAAGCAGACATTTTCCTCTGATGTCAGGCTCAGGTTTGGAGCTCAAATGCTGCTGAATTGTTGAACAAATGTGGTTGACAATTAAGACATAAGACCTTCAATCTTTTTTGTATAATTTCATTATTTCCTGATGACTCAACTGAAATATTTCAAGGACAACATCATATTCCACAAAGATAGACTGTGTAGCACATAGGTGTAGTTCCTGTGACGTCACCCATCGGTTTCTGTTGTCTTAAAGCAAATCGTGGGTGGAAGCCAAAAAGGAAATGGGGCTGGCTTTGAGCCTCCTTACAAACATTTACAGCAGTGCTTTCCAACCTTTTCCAACTCAAGGCCCACTTTTAAGTCTCAAAAATCTTTGTGGCCCATCTCTATACCAATAAATATGGTAGCCATATATGGAATTCCCATATTTTTCATTTTTTGGAACAGTCTTTAAGATTTGTCACATCTTGTGCTTGAAGGAAAAACCATACTAAATAATTACAAGAATATTATAACCTATTTAATATCCTTTCAAAGGGCATCAAGTTTTGAGTTTAAGTTTTAACCATTCTTTATATTTTTATTTAATTTTTGATTACAATTTCCCCCTGGCTCCAAAAGGAAAAAAACCTGTATACTATTTTGGAAATGATTTGGGGGCCCACTTGTTATACCTTCGTGGCCCAAAGGGGGGTCATGGCCCACAGGTTGGGAATCACTGATTTACAGGACACCTGCCTGTCAGTCACGTGACCTTTGCCTCTGATGGGTAAACTTAAGTATCTTCTTAAGTGCTGAGGTACATAAAAAAAACCCACCCCCTGTACAGTGTGAACCACTAGAGAGATTAACCATTCAAACTGAAGTTGTTTTCTCTTCCAGGCTGTAAAAATGTTAATTTTGCTGCAAAAATCGGTGTGTACAGGGTTTCCAGTACTTCAGGCAGCCTAAAGCAGATACTCGCCAAACTGTAGTCTCCAACACTTCCTTATTGCCTCATATTTCTAGACCTGAGGTTTCTGTTTGATTAGATCAACCTACCTTTAATTAGCTTTGTATTAGGGGTTTAGGAGAATTAGATAAAGAGAGGGCTAAGTTTTCCAGTCAGTGGTTATGTTTGGTGCTAACATTAACAATGCTAACACTA
Source organism: Thalassoma bifasciatum (assembly GCA_008086565.1). Taxonomy (NCBI): domain Eukaryota; kingdom Metazoa; phylum Chordata; class Actinopteri; order Labriformes; family Labridae; genus Thalassoma; species Thalassoma bifasciatum. Next base: position 79,214 of record RPOG01001171.1, read on the forward strand.
ACTCCCGCTATTTATCAAAAAGTAGTCCTGACTTGTTACTCCTCAAGATTTAATTTTCTATCAACTTACTCGCTATCTTCTTTTCTTTTTACGCTTTTTGGGTTATTTTTTTCCATACGGAGTCGAGAGAGGGAGAAGACATGCAGTAAAGGCTGTGAGTGGGACTAGTGGCTGCTGTGACAAAGATCACGGCCTCTGTACAAAGGGCATGATCTTAAACCATCAGGCCAATGACACCCCAGATTCCTTGTCTTTACACTGCAGTGTACACTCAACCTAAAAATAACTGTTCAATGCAGCAGCGTTTGAGCTCACCACTCTGAGCCCCAACACTAGAAGGAAACGGCTTATTTGTGAATGAGGTATATTATTGAATAATGTAACAAGTAGAGCAAATATTTAACTTCTAGCTTATTTCTAACAGACTTTTACAGCATCTTGAAAACCAATTGAATGTTTACATTACTTCTTATAAAGCTAAAGTCTGATTTGCATTTGCATCTCATACACAAAATGCAGATATTCATATCATATTTACACTTTAATTGACAATCATGTAGCATTTAATTGTTATTTTCCTGTCTACATGAAACATCTATATAAGTATGTATTACTTACCAATGCCAAATCATGACTCATTATACTGGACAAGTGCCTCTGTTATGCAAATTCTTCTCACCATTCATCATGTTAGTAAAGCCAAGCAGACATGATGAATCATATATATTATTTTAATGAGTCATCAGTCACCAGCTGTTGAAAATAAGAATCAATTTAGTATCTAAAGATGGAAGATAGAAGGACCCTTATCATTCGCATCACCTTCTGCTGAAGCACTGATCACATGTAATGTTAAACAAAAAGAAGATCCATCCAGTCAGAAGTGAAAAACTTCATTGTTTGAGTAGAAAAGTTAGTGAAAAGGGACCAACTTTTTACCAAACAACTGCATACACACTGCCAACAGCCTACTGGGATCTGTGTGCAGTCAGGAACAGCAGGTCTGAATCTGCCAACAGAGCTGAGCACCAACGGGGGGACAGTGTGCTGCTCATTTTTCACCACGTACACACAAACACTTAACACATACACACACACACACACAGACAAAGACACACTTACACAAATAAACTCACACAGTGTTTTCATGGAACAAATCAATAACACAATAAAGAGGCAACTAATGTGTGCCGACTAGTGAGACTTCAGAGTGTGTGATTTGAACACTGTATTTTGTGGTTAGTTATCTCAATAAGGTGTTCAGTGATCTTTGATTGGTTTGTTGTTTAGGGATTTTTGTGTCTTTTTTGACAATAACAGTTCAGGCTTGTACAATAAATAGTGATAAATAAAAAAACAGAAATTATCATTTTTCAATGAGTGTTCATTTATTTTTTTTCAACCTAACCCAGGTAAAAGCTCATTAATTTAAATACAATAACGCACAATTCAGTTTTTTGTTTTTTCTTTAGTTGCATAAAAAGATTTTAATTAAAATGTAATTACATTGCAAAAGTACAATCCTTGAGCCGTTCGTGGTCCTTTCATTACACCCGGATAGTAAAAAAAGCTTCAGACCTGCACTTGGTCCTGGTTTGCTGCACTGCAGGCGCCCACAGCTCATAAATATGCAAGTTGGGTCAAACACAGCGGGCAAACTTTCCCCAAGAGGGCTTAATGAAGAATACAGTGTGAAAGTGGTGCAAACGAGACTCACTGAATATAATATACTGATGGACAGTATAATAATGGACAGCATCAGGATAAAATAACACTGTTTTGGTGGTAAATCATGAGATGGCCAAGAGATTTTCAGACAGAAGCACTGAGATTGACTGCCTCCTGACACTCAGGATCACAGCAATAAAACAGCTGACATGAGGAAGATGGAGGTATAGCACCAGTCGAGCCCATCCCTCACATGCTGCATTATGGCCTCACACTGGAGGACAAAGATGGCAGGTGGACCAGGAGCCATGAGCGTTGGCCATGTCCTGCAAAGCCATCGCCCCCCTCCCCCTCCCCCCCAATCATGTCCATCAAAGTGATGGCGTGGTCAGAGAAATGATGGCTTATGTCCTCATGTGACATAACTCAGCCTGTGTCTGAGCACATGGCTGCATTTATGACGGCTGGAGGTCTGACCCTTTCAAGGAGCTCAAGTAGAAGATGAAAGTTATGGCAATCCCAAAGGCACCGGCAGCAACTGAGAGTATGCAGGCCACAAAATCAGTGATATTTATTCACAAATACAGCCTGTTTTCTGTGAATCAAAGTGCAACATGCTAAAAATGATGATGTCTCAGTGTTACTGAAGTGGAATTGTTGCAGAGTCAGTCATCTCAGCGCACACGGCCATGGAGTGTCCAGCTCCGCAGCCAATAAGAAGAGGTCTGAGCCCTGAAACAAGCTGCGGCTGGAGGACGTCGGTCTGTGAACCGTCTCCACACATCCCGTGTTCGTTCCAGCCCCAGGAGAAAAGGCTCCCCCCTGAAAAGAAGAGGGGTGGGGGGTCACTAGAACTGACAGCAGAGAGGCCGAGCCGCAACACCGTACCATGTGAGCTAAAATTAGTAGTCTGGACAAAAAACAAAGTCTGAGTGCAAAATAACAAAAGGCATGCAAGAGACGCAGACGCACATACAAAGCCTCTCCTTTCCCTACACTGACACTCCGCCAGTAATAAAGACTCCCTGCTCTTCACAGCTGGTGAGGTGTTGGTGGGTGTGGTCAGGTCTGCATCACTGAGGAGACACGTGCCATGGCAACACAGTTACCTAATAGGCTCCATTGCCATGGCAACAGAAGCGAGCTTGCTTTCTCAAGGGTAACACATCTTGAAGCTTTCCTCGTCCTGCAGTTGTGTGTGTGTGTGTGTGTCTTTCATGCCATCGTTTTCATTTATTCCACAACGTGCGGCTTCTTTTGTCTTTGTGCGTTTCTGGTTCGTCTCCGTGGCATCATAAGATACGGACTTGCCAAGTGACACATATGCTTTTGCCAGTTAACGACCAGGATATCACGCCAGCAGCTTATGTCAGAGTGAGATATTAGCACAAACATGTAGCTTTTTAAAACACTACATGTTTTTTAGAACGCCAACTTTGATTTAGGTTACTCAGAAAACATCCTGGTTACGTCATTTAATCTGCTGAATCGGTTTGTTCTTTAGGGAAAAAAGCCTTATTTTGGTGCTGTGCCTAATTCATGGACTCACTGACTGGAGTACAGCACATCAGTGTTTCCATGGCAACAAAGTGCCTGCACAATATTCTGCACAAAAAAAGGCTTCAAAATCAAGATGCTCGAACCAAAAGCCAAATCCTTGTCAACAAGTCCTGCTTCAATTTTAAATTCCAAACACTTTTAATCTCACTCTTGATTAACAACATAGTGAAGTCAGGCGCTTTTTGTCAGCATTACTTATAAGATCTTATGAGTTCTTTGTCCTGACACATCCCTGTTAAGTTCAAGATGTTCACATAACAAAACTCTTTCCCCAGATTGGATGAGCTGTGCCCACAGCGTCTTTGGCCCCACCTTGACCACCGATGACGAGTTTCACACTTGAGGAGAACTCCTCAGGTGCAAACGGGCAAAAGCTAAGCAGGCAACAGATATCATGAGCAGCAGCATGCAATGCTCTCCGTTCCTTTCTGCCTGACCTACTTCAGCACCAGAAATAGCAGCACTCAGGTCTCTGCTTCCAATCCTGTTTTGCTATTTCATTGCTCCTGCCACTGCGCTCGAGACAGGAGGAGGAAAAGAGGAGAGCGTGGCACAGGAGGGAGATGCACCAGGTTCAAGCTGAGCTCTCCCTGCACTGGTTCTGCTTTCTCATCACATAACTGAACTTGTGGCAGCACAGAGCAGAGCTTCGTGAGACCTGTCATTATGATGGACAGCCTGCGTTAACCATACCCTAATTATAATGGCACATCCAGTTAACTGTAAATTGGTCAGAACATCGAAAGTGGAAGGCCATTTGCTTGTCAAAATACCAGCGATGTCAAGCATTTCCTCTCTAATGGAGCTCATGTTTCAGTGTTCCTGTGCGTATTTATATTCATGCTCATGTAAAAAAAAACTGGGCCACTGTTCAAAATTTAATGCCAAAAATGTTACTTCCAAACAGGCAACCATTAAGGGGAGTGTAGGAGACTTTTGGCGAGCCTTCAAAGAATCAAATTTATTTCCTCTCCATCTGCGAATTAAATCAAATCATCGTAGATTTATTTGTTTAAGTTTTTTTTAAGGGACGTGACTGTGATGTCTATTTTCTGTTCTGTTCAGACTGCTTTCTAAACAATCTGCAACAGGAAAAACATACCTGTAGATGTGTGTGTGCTTAATTCAGCTCTTTTACAGGCTTGTTCAAGTAATTGCTTCTGTCAGTGATACCATCTATCCGTGCTGTAATTACTTCCTGATGCAAAAGGCCACAGAGCAATGAGCTGACCTCAGAAATCCTCTGCAGCATTACCAGAAGGATTAATATTTCACACTGATGTTTAACTGTAATGTATTCGACTGTTCCTTACTAACTCTTTAGTACAGGGAGGAGGATAACTTGAAGCAGTTTAGCAGTGCCTGTGTGTATTCTCTGTTCTTTTATGCAGTAGATGCTGCGGTCACGTCAGGCCATAAGTGGAGTCTCTTGTTCCAGCTGCTTGCACGTTCTTTAACCAGTGAGTTCAAACTATTTCTGCTTAATTTCTCAAAGCCTTCTTTTCCCCATTGTACATTTTACAGTGTATTTGTGTTAAAACCCTGTTCTAAATTTTTATCTAATTTCCTGCATCATTAAATGTTCTGATACTTAAGTTTTTAAGCATGGGAAAGAAAAGCGCAAGGGGAGGTTTTTGGACGGCACACTTACCTACGATGGCGAGGTTATGTTCTGATCCACAGGCAATCTGTCGAGAAAATATAATTAAAAAGAGGAAGAAATGCATGTTAAGAGCACAAAGCACATTTAAGGACTGTAATATCCAGGAACTGTTATGCCGACATGGATAATAAAACATTTTGTAACAAAACCTGCTCTGAAAGTGAAATAAAATCACATGTGTCAAGATGTAGTCATCTAACTTTTATTCAAAACTGCATGCAACAAGGGTGCACGGAAAGCAGATAATGTACAGTGAACATATTCAATAACCACATTAAACTCTTTTAGACTCTTTACTCCACACTGCATCATCAGAATGCAGAGCAACACCGTAACAGTTAAGTGTTCCTAAAAGCTGCACCACACGGCCAGGCTGTCTAGAAGACTTAATGTAACTGTCGCTGGAGTGCCGGTCTCTGCTGACTAAAACCCTTTTACAAATTAATGGGCTTTTCTCTGCATTCTTTTCCTTTAATACCTGATGCAGGAGCTGTGGGCGGATTTAAATTCTGCTCCTGAACTCTTCAAAAATCAGGACAGTGAGCTTTATGAATGCAAAGGTTGAGAATTAAAGCTTTTTCTGTCTTGCATTGTGGTCACATCCTTGCTATAACAGTCTGAACAGCTTTGAGTCAGCATTTTTATAGAGAACACAGGTGTGATCCACTCATACCAGCTGACTCCAGAACCCGACAGGTAAACAGTTCCTCCTGTGAAGTTCAGTGACCTCATGGGAATGAGAGTTCACCAAGTATCATCTCTGTGTCAGGAGGCGTAACACGGCAGGGTGGACTGGAAGATTCATAGACCGCTGGGCTAATCCATCTTTGCACACGTAAAGTAACTACGTGTTGACATTCACCAGCATTGCTGCAATGATCTGCGCTCAGTGGAGGAGTGATCCAGAGCTTGCCCTTGCCCGTCCCTGACATCTCCTTTATTGGCAACTATCCCCAGCCATTAAGACTCCAGGTTAACTGCTGCAGTCCTGTGATGCTCGCACATAATTGGCCTTATGGGAAAAGAGACTCCGCCTTCACTCGATGTAAGTGGTCCTCTGGGAGTGAGTGTGTCTGTGTGTGTGTGGGTGTGTGTATGTGTGCTTTAGTCACAGGGTGTAGTGATTCTATTCCTTGGGAACCTGCCCTTAGTGTGCTTCGCTCTTTATCACAGGCGTTCTGTCTTACCTCATACAAAACAACCTTCAGCTGATTGTTTTGTTTGTTATTGGCTGCTGCCCCCTACAGGAGTCAGATGACTTTTCCTTCAGAACGTGATAATGACGGCAGCGAAAATAAGAATCACTGTAGTACAGTCTGCAAGACGCTGAGTGATCACAAATTTCTGAGACAAAGAGAAGTTTTACCTGTGTTGCTCCATTGAGGGTTTTAACTTCTGCAGGCAGGCAACACTTCTTATCTCCACCCTCAGCTGCAGAATCTGCCGGCTCCTGATTGGCTGATCTTCGCCCCAGCTGTCCATAACTTCCCCTGCCCCATGTGAAAACTCTTCCAGAGGCTGAAAAGAGTCATAGGATTTTTTTAAGACCCCACAAGTGTACTTTAAAGTAGCTCTGACACATCATGCTACTTTGTTTCACCTGTTTGGGCAACAATATGTGTCCACCCGCTCCACACATGTACAACTTTCTCTCCGCCCAGCAGCGAGCGGTTCATGGGAGAGGGAGAACACAGGAAAGGTTCTGTGCTGGTCAGCTGGCCGTGTTTGTTGCTGCCCCATAGAAACAAATCTCCATCTCCTGCACACAAGACAGGAGCAAAACCATTTGTCATCCAGCAGTGACAGCAAAAGGAGGATGGAGCAGTAATTGCAAAGTGCTGCTCTAATTGTTGAAAGACAATCTCTGAAAACAACAAAAAGACATCAGGCTTTGCCACACCTGTTGGTAAATTTGAATGATCATCCTCCAAAGCCAATACATGATGATTTTGCACATTGATTTAATTACTATAAGACTTTCTCCCACAACCTGACAATGTAGCTACAGGTGGAAGAGAAAAAAAAGCCCACTGTTTTTGCTTGAAAGTTAAACTCTAAAAAAACAGATTAAGCTGACTGCAGCCAGAGTGAGCAGAAACCTGAACCTTAACTGGGGGGTTCAGGTTGAGACAGAAGGTTACAGTCTTTGCCACTTTGGCAGCCTCTTCTTATTGATCCTGGTGCAAATATCTTACTGGGAAGCCAACAGACAGAATAACAAAGCAAATCAACCTTTTCTTTTAACCTTGTGCTAAACTAAACACACGTGTCTCCTTGTAGCTGCCTGTGTTAACAAATGTCTTCAAATTCAACTCCTATTAAATGATCGGTGCATGTCCAGATTCATACCTGTGAGGCACACGCAGTGCACTGAGCCTGCAGCCACCATATGTGAGGTCTTTTCATCCAGACCTGTGACAGAGGCACAAATATCTGGATCATGAGAGGCACTGGAAAACACGTGGTCCAACATGTTTTGTTACCATTCATATTCCACTAACCTGGTACCACAGAGGGCACTGTGGAGTTGAGGTATAATGGGACAGGATTTGGACTAAGTGCTCTCTTCGCATGACTGAAGAGTCCACTCCCCCACTGATAAACACACCCTGAGTCTGAGGGTGGGAGAGAAAATCGATGTTATTTTAAAATTGAAAACTAAATGGAAATTCAGTTTTTGGATGAATACTCACCAGAAGAAGCCAGTGAATGTCTGAGTCCTGCTGCTACACTCACCACTGTCTCCTTTATACTCTGAAAGAAAAGAAAACAAAAAAGTGATGACAAAGAAAGTAGGGGAAGTTGGACTAAAGCTGACAAGGAGTTTTATCATGTGCTCACCTCTACAGGTAGAGGATCTGAGGAGTGTGTGACTGTCTGTCCAACACCCAGTTGCCCAAAAGCATTAGAGCCACATGACAGTAGTCGACCACAATCTGAAGAGAAACAAAAATGACATTTCTTTTGTGATAATAAACCTGGTATAGTTTGGACAACTCCCTGAAGCCATGTGTGGAAAATTACAGAATATAAGGAGGGTGGGTGCTGAGGGAGAAAGTAGTCTCCTTGGAACCTCTCCAGCTGTTGGTGAATTTAGGGCAACTGTAATTAGCAGATTTCAGAGTCTAATGCTGCAGTTCATGTGTGAAAAGAGGCAGATACTTAGAAAGCCTTGATGTAATCACAGGTAAGAATTTGAGTTTAACTACAATGCAGCCCTACTTCGGTGAAATGTGGGTTTATCTTTCAGACTCTCCATTAGTGCCACCATACATGGGAAAATATTTGACAATTCATTTAATTTTTTACTTTTTTGACACAAGTGTAGCTCAAAAATTTAGAGGTGAAATGCAAATATTCTTTCTTTTTAAATACAATGCTCACAAGTAAGCTCGATCATTTTCAATTGATTGGAATCCTTCTAATGATTTTGGCTCATAGTTCATGAAAATTAGTACCTCAAGTAATTTTAACACATTTCTTTAATTAATTCTTTATTGTATTTCAGACACATCCATGTTCAGCTATTTACAAACATGTTAATTTAGGACCTCTTCTTTTTGAGAAATTACTGCATCAATGAGGCGTGGCATAGTGGCGGTCTGCCTGTGACACTGCTGAGGTGTTAATGAAGCCCAGGCTGCTCCGATAGTCACCTCCAGCTGATCTGGATTTTTTTGGGTTGAGTATTTCTCATCTTCATCTTCATGAATTTCCCACAGATTCTCTACAGGGTTCGAGTTGGGTGAATTGGCTGGCCAATCAAGTTCAGCAGACTTGTGGTTACTGGACTATTTGGCAGTAGCTTTTAGACTATGGGTGATAAAGCCTGGTGTAAAAAGGAATACGTGTCTCCACAAAGCTAAAATCCTACACAAAAAAACATCAAAGTAGATATCAAACCCTTTCAGAGTCTGTGCCCCTCCACTCTTCTTCCTGATTTAATAGACTCTTAAAAACTGTAAGACCCTGATTCCAAAATGAAATGTCAGATTTACTTTCCTCTGAAAAGAGGACCAAGAGTAGATTTCTTGAAATATTGTTTTGCTTGTTTAGTAAACCATCAAATCCCTTCATACCCAGTTTGCATTACATTAGGTCAACATTACAGTCTGGGTTGAAAAGAAGCTCACCAGTGAGGAGAAGTGTAAAATCCCAGCCACAGGCCACTTTGTTAATCTTCCGGCTCAGGCTGTGACAAAGCTGGAAAGTAGAGATGTCTGCATTGTGTCCAAGTCCCAGCTGGCCTTTGTGATTCTGTCCACAAACAAACACCTCTCCATCCTCTATTCAGCAGACAGCAACATAAACATTTGGAAACAAGACAACAAGAAATACTGTTAGTACAGAAAGTAGTCAAGATGACCATCTGCCCAATTTTGCCCTTTTGCTCTTTTTTGGTTGTAAAATTATGTTGTGTCTTTTTTTTTCTCAGCTTTTGCTACAGATTATTGATAATAAAGTGCCGCACTGGTGTAATGGCATTATTCTGATGCACAAATCTGTCAAGATGTTGAGCATGCAGAAAAACATGCTCTGACTGTTTGTGCTGTGCTTTCTGACAGAAAAATGCTAAAATGTGCTTTTGCACATGAACTGCAGATATGCAGAAATCTCAAAATTGTAAGATAATGAAGACTACATTTTAAGAAAAAGCAACAAATTTGGGCTAAAACCTCAAAGTTTTGAAATAAAAATTAAAAATTTTGAGATAGAGGGCAGACTTATGAGACAAAATATCAAAATCTTTGAATGGTAATTTTTTTAAGTTTTGAGATAAAAAGTTAAAATGCAAGACAATAAAGTGAAAATAATAAGAAAAATTGAAAATTTTAAGGTAAAAAGATAAAAATGTGAGATACCTAGAAATCAAAATGATGTGAGAATATCAAAATTTCGAGATAGATAAAAAGTCAACAAACTAGATTGTGGGAGGCGAAAGAGGCTTGATCTAACTCTGAAAAAAATTAAGAGACCACTGCAAATTTCTCAGTTTCCCTGATTTTCCCAAATCCCAAATATTGTCATTTAGAGCATAAGATTTGGTTCAGGTGATGACCTCATCAGTACCTTATTAGGTAGAAACAGGTAGAAATAGGTAGAAATGGTTAGAAATAGGTGTGCTTGTGTTGGAATTCAACAGACACCGCAATGTAATGACTGTCATATATGCAAAGATGCTGATTTCTGAAAATTTGCAGTGGTCTCTAAATTTTTTCCACAGCTGTACAGTAAGTAGCACTGTTGGTTAGTTTGTTTAACCACGAGGGGGCGCCAAATGACTTCTTTCACTGTCGAAGCCGAACACAGTATTGGACAGACAGGTTTGGAGATGAATTTCAGACAAAACATGTAATTTAAGGACAAACTGCTTCTTACCCGTTATAACCACAGAGTGACCTCCACCACCGATAACAACTCGTATGTTCTTGTTTTGTAAAGGAGACGTATCCGAGAGCTGCGGCTTTAACTGGTCCTCCTCATGTCCCTGTCCCAGCTGACCATAGCTGTTGGCTCCCTGACAGAAAACATAAACGTTTGTCAGTCACAGCAGAAATAAAGCAGACAAACTTAATCCGGTTTTAACCGTTTAACGGATCCTAACGGCTATTTGAGCACGTTACACACTTTAAAGTTAGCCGGAGTGAAGCTAATAGTGAAGCTAATGACAGCTGAAGTGATCCGATCTGTCCCGTTAGCTCCTGTCAATCTAAGTAAGGTGAGTATGTGATTACAATGCACCACACGATCACAGATACGGGAATTTAACATCTCAACGTGACCGATAATGTTCTTACCCACGCGTGTAAACAAAACTCAGTCCGCGAGCTCGTTTCCATGGAGTACACTGCTGAATCACGGCCTGATTTGCAACACTGTCGTAATTTCTGACTGTTGTCATAGCAACAGAGCTACAACTTAATTCTTCTACTTTAAAAACTGCTCTCGTTTCTTTTCATCATGCTATTTATTCTGTTATCTGTACCTGATTTCTTGACTTTTCTCGTCTGCATTTATAGCTTATTTTTGTATTTATGATTATCATCATTATCAATTTTTATAGTTTGTACTAGTTTTCTGAAATTATTTCACTGAACTTGACATCATTATTAAGTTTATCATAACAATAATTTTAACTAATCACTTTCTTATTTTTATTGTTTATATCTTCCCCAACTTAATCTTATGCTGCCTGGGTTCTCATCTCCTGCCTATTATGTTTTTGCCTTCCAACTTGGAGTTTTACTACATAATAAGGTTTGTGTTGTAGTGTATTTTATGCATTTTTTCCAATGGCTTCTGTCCTTAGGCACTTTGCAAAATAACGTTTCTAAATGTTTATTTCAGTACTTCTTCAAGTGCCAAGCTGAGTTGTACATAATGGAGTAAAATAACTTCCCGATCCGTAAAAACACTGATCAAAAATATCCCAAGCTGTCTACAGAATTACCTGCATGTCTGCATATCATAGGAGTTATTAATACTGCTTTAGTTCAAGTTACAACAATTTTTGGCTACCTGTAGACAGACTTGGAGTAAAGTAAAAAAAAATTTAAAAATTTAAAAAAAAGTTGAAATCAATCACATATCAAGTATTTGATTTTCAATCTTACACTCTTCAAAAATTAAACCATGGTTATTCTTATTTGTTATATATATATATAGAGAACAAAAAAAATATTAAGGTAACAGTCAACACACAAATATAGATATAAAGAATGCCAATATATAATTTCATTTTGTTTTATTTTTATAGTTTCATACAATGCTCACACATAATGTCTAAAATTTTTTCAGTAGAAAAATAATGTTTTGATTTTTGGACTGCTACAATTATATGTAGGTAATCAAAGCCATTACTTGAAAATAAACTAGTTCAGGACATTGGGCCAAATCTGTCAAAGTCAGCCAAAAAAACATTCTTCTAACACCCTTTTTCACTTTCATGATTTCCCTCAACAGAGCACAAAAAATGAACATGATACACACACAACAAAATAATACAAACAAGATACATTTTATACATGTAATAAGGAAGATTAAATGTGAAGGAGAATAATGAAAGAAATACAAAAACACATGAAAAAATATACAAAGATGAATCCACGTCTGTGACACAGCTGGGGTGATTTGAAAAGGTATGAAAGTAGGTGCATTGACTGTTAGGAATACAGGAACCAATCAGGGGGGGTTGGAGCTAAAAGATGATTCAGGTGAAGCAGCTCTATTTGTGCAATGTACTGATTTCAGTGTCTAACAAACCTAGTGTGTCGTTTTAAACCTTAAAAACCATAAACCATGCAGTGGAAACAACAGAGCGTTTAACCATAAGCAGTGCACATTCATTGTACTGACGAAGGGTCATACACGGGCGGTATCTCTACAGTGGTGCTTCAGGGTGAAAGACAAGCATCGATGGACTGTAGGTTTATAACTTTCACTGAAACGCAGGAAGTCAGACCCCCTGCTGCTCGTTCAGCCTGATGAGGGCGTCACCGACGATGTCTAGCTCATGCCGTAGCTCCTCCACCACGCTGTTGATACTGGGAGTGTCTTTTAGCACGTCCACACTGTGAGTGTAGGGGTTGTATCTGACTGTAAAGGGTCGCTTGATGGTCTTGGCAAACTCCCTGAAAAGAGAATATGATCAAATGTTTGTCGATTATCATCCATGATTATGATCATCTCATAATGAGTCAAGACACTGAACTTTTATGCTCACCTCATCTTGACTTTGGCTTCCTCAAAGCTGTCAGACACAAAGTAGACCTCCTGAAAAGTTGTGATGATGCATTCTTGTTTGGATGTGACTTTGGGGTCAAAAGGCATTATTCTTGCATTGCCAGAGAGTGCGTGCTGTAAGAGACAAATGGGAAACAGATATTGAAACCATTGTTGATGTTTATTGTCTCTGCAAGCATTATGTGCACTCTTAAGGTTAAGTGACATGCTTATTTGTGTGGAAAATTAGAATCAAGAGTGTGTGTTAACAAGTCCATTCAAAGCTCGGTGTAGTTGTTTACCTTTAGCTCACTGATGGATGACAGCAGTCCTGCTCCATATGCTCGCAGCTGCCCTTCTTGTTTGCATAGGCCAAACTCCACCGTAAAGAAATAACACTGCAAAAAAAAAAAAGACTGTTGAAGATTATGGATCATCTTTACTGATTATTAATTCCTGTATCTGTGTTACTCACTGTGGCAAGCTTCTGAACTGAGTCATCTGAGGCCCCAAGTGAAGCAAGTCCAATCTCCTGAGAAAACTGGGCGAAGCTTGGTTCTGCCAGCAGCGGTACGTGACCCAGCAGCTCATGGCATGTGTCCCTTGATAACATTAGATAATCAAATATTAGGACAAATACCTTTTGGATGAATGTTGAAAGGCTGTTTTGTTAATATAACAGCGTGCAGTACTCACGGCTCTGGGGTGTATAAGGGGTCTGAGCTGTGCCGCACGTATTGAGTACAGTGGAAAACACGGAAGGCCAGACCAGCAAGGAAATCACGTGGGGAAAGATAACCAGCCACGGGCCTGATGGTGAACCCAGTGCGTTCTGAGAAGATTTAAGACATAAATAAGTTATAAAAGTCTTTTTTTTGTAAGCAAATTGTTTTGTATTTGGAATTAAAACCTACCCCTTAGGAAGCGTGAGACATCTTCCAGCTGAGGGATGTTGTCCTCCCTGAAATCACAGTATTTTGACAGCAGAGGCAGGTTCTTCAAGTGCTCTCGGCAGGCATGGGTGGGGTACAACTTGTTGAGCTCCCTGAACACAACTCCCCAAGTCTTCACTTCTTCTTCTGTGAACTCAATTCGAGGAATGGGCTCTCCACTGCAACCATAAAAAGTAATTCTTTTAGCATCAGATCACAAATGAATTCCTTATTGTAAATAACAACAATAAGAAAAACTCACTGTTTGTACGACATGGCGACATCAGCAAAATACTTTCGCCTTTTGCGGTAAACATTGTCTTTGAAACCCTGTTAAAGAGCAAAACAGAAAAGCATGAGAGGAATTCAAATTGGAAATCTTCATTATTTGATTAAGTCAATCTGTAAGCTGATTAGAGCTTACATACCGGGTGATCTGCGTCCAACTCAGAGCCGTACATGAGGACACGGTTTGCACACTTGTCCAAATCTGAAATCTTCTTTGGGAACCAGGGGACATTAGACATATCTGAGGGGAAACAAAAACAAGTTATTTTCTTCTCTGGTTTTTAGTTTCAATGTGATATATGTGTAAAAAAGTAGCCACAGGATTTCCCCCACCTTCCTCTGGTAGACACGAGTTATCTGGTGGTTCCATTTCCACTATGTTCACATGCTTCCGAAGCAGCTGGATGATTTCGTTGAGTTGTTCATGGTTGCTGTCACAGTCCACAAAGATTTCAAACTCAGAGTTGCTTCTCTTGGATTTTCTGGACTCTATGTGGACAAGGTTGACGTGATTTTCCTGCAAGAAACATGGACAGAAATGATAAATTAAGAGGCTACATGCAGATAAAAGGAAAACCCAAATGAACCATTTTGAGAAGTGCAACTCTGTCCTTACTTGAAAAAGTTTGAGCGCCTTCACTAGTCCTCCCACTTCATTCTTGAGGGAGAAGATGATTGTTGCTCTCTCTTTTTCAGATGAACTCTTCTTCTCTGAGTTTTCTTCAATTTTTGTGAAGGTTGATTTGTTTATCTGGAAATAGAAGTGAAGTGGCTAGATTTTAAATTACAGACAAAGTTCACCATTGGCAGACACACAGCTTATCCACAATGGTTAAAAAAGATTTCTAACTAGGTTTAACTTTTGATAAAAAATAGTGATTATTATAATTATTAATGAAAAGATGTGTAAGTTACATCACATACTTAAAAAAGGAGAAAAAAAACAGAGGGATTTGGGACCAAAAGTAATCATTTTGTGAGAAAGACATTCACACAGTTAGATTTCAAAAGCTACTGCCATTCTTGATGTAATTTATACCTTGCTTAAATGCAATCAATGCACAACTTCTAATATCTCCAACCCTTTGACCCTCTTCAATGAACCAAGTGGTTTCATATGAGTCCCAGAGAACTGTCTACCAATTCAGCATTTAAGGCCTTTTATTTTCTGTTACCCTGCAAAGAAAATAGGTTCCTTCCTCACATTATTTCCAAACAATCATTGAAATGGCAGAAACGATGGATACATGTGTACATTCACCAACCCAGCTTTGCATTCAGCACCGTGATCAGCGCTCTCACGTGCCAGCTGCATGCGCAAGGGGAAAATTAAATTAATCCTGCTTCAGATTTTAGGAGTAAGACTATAGTGTGCCTGCAGCACATTGAAACTAATCTGTACAGTCATCGATTGAGACACTTTATTTCACTCCTGCCATGCGTAAACTTGCTTTAGAACATATTCAGCAATTAGAAATGATTTTGGAAATAGCCTGAAGTACAAGAAATACAGGTATTTAATACGTATACGGTTTATTAGGCCTACCACATTTCGCCCATCATGCACCATGTAGATTGCGCGCCCCACCAGTTTTCGGTGAAGCCTCGTAGTTATCATCCCTGGCAGCACGACCGTGTGGAGACTGGATAAGCGCGCAGTGAGGTCAACTCTTCGCGTCTCGGTTTAACAAAGATAAACTTGTCTCTGTCTGGAAGAATCGTCTTATTGCAATCTCATTTAAATGAATTGGAAGCCTATTATTAGCTCTCCGCGTGCTGAGATCTTAACAGACATTAGGCGGCGTTTAATCACCTCAGCGCGCACGTTTTTGGGGATGGTTTTACGCACAGCTGCTCCTCATTAAAACGATACTGTCTGAAGCCTAAAGACAGTACAGTCGAATAGTAGAGATTAAAAAAAAAGTTTTTAAGGTTGTAAGAAAGTGTGGCTCACAGCTGGTTTTCAGATCAACGACTGAAAGGAGATGAGCCCTTGGATGGTTCCAGTTAGAGGTCAACCGGGAGGGCAAGGAAAATTTGAAACTCAAAAAATAAGTAACACAATTTGCAAGACAAAAGTAACCATCTTGGCAGTGAGTAGATTTTTTTCGACAATTCATTGTTTTTTTTTTACTTTTCAATAGGCCATTTTTGTCGCGTATTTTTAACAGTTGAGATCGCAGATTCAGCTCATGTTGAATGTAAAAAATAACATACAAAAAAAAATAAATTCCAAGCAGTTAGGTATG
Source organism: Thalassoma bifasciatum (assembly GCA_008086565.1). Taxonomy (NCBI): domain Eukaryota; kingdom Metazoa; phylum Chordata; class Actinopteri; order Labriformes; family Labridae; genus Thalassoma; species Thalassoma bifasciatum. The sequence goes on from RPOG01001171.1 coordinate 95,296, forward strand.
TGTTTGCACAATGGAGCGTTAATTTCCATATGCCCAAAGGAGACTTCACACCCTGATCTGCTTTTCTTTGATCCCGTTTGTATTTCACCGGAGAGACCAGCAAAGGATTACAGGTTGGGCTGTATGAATAATAGTTTAATGTTGTAAAAATTCAAGTTATCTTACCTTAACCCTCTTAACTCCTTGACGTAAATTACAATAACCAAACGGCTTAAATTAATCTGCTCTGACGACAACATGAAGGATTATTAATTAAGTCGAGCTCCATCGATCTCCACCTTTACACCGTCAAAAAAGCAGTCCCTCAACTACCGAGAAACTTCACTTTCCTCTGATTAGAGTACAAAGCAATTTAAAAAAAAGAAAAATTCAGATATTTACCTCATTGTTGAGCAGTTTTTCTTCAAATCCGATGTTCATAGAGTCAAAAGACCTCCCTCTTCGTGGTCCTTCGTTTTTGTTTGAGTACATGTTAAAGTGCTGCTGGGTTGTTCGCCCTTATAAGAAGTTCTTCAGGGTTTTTTTTCTCTTTTATCCTCAATAGTCTCTGCAATGCAAAGAGGACTATCTACCCCGAGAGGCAGCGCGCCTTGCTATTTAAGAACAGGCAGAAATAGGAGGGGGCTGTAATCTCAGCCACAGCAGCAAATGAAAGAGAGCAGACCTGCTCGCGTCACTGGGGGAGGAAAAGAGGGTATCTTTCATTACACCAAAAGGCCTGAAACAGCTTCAATGAGATCAATCACAATGTCAGAGAGAATGAAACACCAGATTTAGCTGCTTTCTGCAAAAAATGTCCTCATATCAGTTTTTATCTGCTCTTAACTGTAAAGTAAAATACTTACTGTTGTTTGTTTTTATATTTGAAAGCAGGACCTGATGTTTGACAAATAAATCTACCATCATATTTGGATTGAACTCATTTAGTTTAGAGGTAGACCTCTTGGAGTTAATTCTCCTTGTTTGTTGACACCTTGAGACTAAGAGGAGGTCAAGGTTTAAGAGGATTCCAGTGCAGACCACCTGCCTTCATTGTACAGTGATCCAAACTTGCCCCCCTTTCAAAATCCAGCCCTCTGCACTGTAAGCACCTCTGGGTTCTCGTGCACACCACATATAAGCTGCATGTTTCCACGACTTTAACACCATGGGTCTTTTTAATACGATCAAGACAATCAGTGGAAAAAGCCTTGTGGGGCCCAGCAGGAGAATCAAGACGAGGGCTCGCTGCATGTAAGAGACTTCATTACTTTTAACAGATAACACCACTGTTCTCTAAGCTTTAGTGATTTTGGACTTAAGACAGGTGAGATTTCTTTGTCTACACAGGACTATCACAGTGACTGATACATGTGGCCAATGCACATGCTTCTTGTCTCAGGTGGTCATGGCATGGTTCACCCGTGACATTGACGGATGCTTTACACAACCCAATGAAGCCAGTGAAGGAAACTTCCTCTTCGCAGGAGCAGCATCCAGATCAAATCGGAGCCGTTTAAAGGTACAATTCACCACTCAACTGCATGGGGGCGTCTGTTGTTTTTTTCCCCTGATGTTCAGTGTAGATTTTTTTCAGACACATCCAGCACCAATAAAAAATAATCGGGTAGCCTCCTCAACATTTGACATTGTTTATGAAGTTTGCAGCAATGGCCCCTTCCCGTCAAGATCAGCAAAGTAGGAGTGAACATGTTTACATGACTGTTTGCTTAAGCCCCTTATCAACACCACCTACATACGACAAGCAGTAGTGCTTCAGTGTGCAAACATAACACACACTACCTGAGCTGCAACTAACAACAAACGAACAATGAGCATGTCAGGTGATGAATGTTTGGCTGAAACACATAACATCTCCATTTTACCTCTGCTTTGAGTTTGTTGTGTGAATCATATTTGGGAATAATAATTACTAAACATGGACTGAGTCAGGATAACTGACTCACAGTGTTTATCTGTTGAAACAAAACAACAATGAGCTCAACAATTTCTCATTTTTGAGCTGTAGTTTCTAATTTTCTTTAGATTGAGCCCCTTAAGTGATGACTTCCCTCTTGGATGATATGCTGCAAATTTAATGCAATCCTCAGCCTTTTGATTTAACCTCTTTAAGACTTGGCGTCCACATATGTGGACATTACTGTTCTACCTCTGAGACCCCTAAAACTTCATTTAATAAAACTTTTATGTATGAGCCACATTTAAAGACACTTCCCACATCATCTTTTTTGTGATAGCACAACTTTATACCTATTTCAGTGAGAAAAAAGTTTAGTTATGAACAATAACATTATAACTAAAACCCATTTCCATTGGTTATTAATGTCAAAAATTGGGCTTCATGGCACTTTTTCACAGCTGCTGTTGTAGTGTAGTTTTCCCGGGAATAGTAAAAAAGATAAGGAAGGAGAGCCAAGAAGAGATTAGACTTCCAAGAGAAACAAACATTTCTATTTTATTTGGTGTCAGAACCATATTATTATAAAGCACCTTAATATAAAAAGTAGGCAACTCTCTTGTTGATTCTCTGATTTCTCCTACTATATTCTGCTCCCTGAAAAGCATTTAATAAGTTCATCAAGTGAATATTTTCTCAGAGCAAAAGTGAAATATTTTTACATATGTTTTTATCAGATCACTGTTTTTTTATTCGACTTCTCATGCATTGTTTGCTGTTAGCTTGTAGTAAATGGACTGAAATCTCTACTCCAACTCAACAATTGCTTGAATGGCAGCTATAAAACTGATTATGCTGTGAGATAATGTTTGAGCAGAGAGAGAGGCAAATATTTACAATGCAGTTATAGTCTTAAAAATTCACCAATACTAGACCCTTTATTATATGCCATTTCAGAAGCATTTCAGACTGTGGTATTCACATCACAACAACTCTCAAAAATCTGTCGTTCCTTTGTACCAGAATAGACCCATGAACGTCACAAGTAACTCACTGTCACTGCCTGACAGGCATTATAGGCCCTATAGCTCTATTATAGACGTGAGACCTATGAGTAATACCAGGAAAAAGGGTGAACATTTTTCCTCGAAATGACACTGTGACTCTCATTCATCCAGATCAGTAAAAAGGTATGGACAAGGGGACAAAGCCCTGCTGATTGGTATGTCCATGGCTCTGTTTGTGATCCAGTCATGAACTGCTCCTTTCATGAAGCCCCAAACACTGACGTGAGCAGTTTGCAAGCACGTAAGCAAATCCACTTATAGACACATTATAGATGAACACTTTTATGCTGCAGATGCTCTGGTCGTGTCTCTGATCTTCTTGTGTCTTGACGGCTCCTGGATCAGATCTCAGTGATTTGACGTGAGTGGCTCTCACCTCGATTTAGTTTTCTAATGGTGCTTTTCTCCTGTCAACTGCTGTTCTTTCAGTCAAAACAACCATACACGCTCTGAATACAAGGCTTCTTCACATGCAGGGATGCATATATACGACTCTTTAAGTCTGAGTACTAATACCAATACCTGAGCTTTGATTTTGATTGATACTGATTTGATTTAATTCAGTACCACGATTTGTTTAACTTTATCTCTCCTTCTCCATAAGAGTGAGATGGACAATTGAGTTTTGGTGACTTTTTGTAGTTGCAAAGAGGTGGAAAATTTCCATGGAAACTTTAATAATTTCCTTTTTTTGTTATCGCCATTTGAATTAGTTACAAAAATGAACTTGGTTGAAACAACATAATTGAATGCAAGTTCAACTGATTACCATTAATTACACATGCAAACAATTCCAAGTACATTTGATCCTCAATCTCTACCTCAATATCCACAGCATTTTTTTATAGAGACCAAATTTCTGGATTTGGAGTCAAAAAGTCCTGTCAAATCAAGTTGTTATAGTTATACTGAGGAAAGCATTTTAGATGGTATGGTTTAAATTTAAGTTATTGACAAACTCAAGTTTAACATGCGATATGTTCATCAAAATGTGTATCATTTTTAGAGGCTAGTTACCCAGTTAGGTAGCCAGTTTTCTGTTAGCTTGGCCAGATCAGACTTTCAGCTGCCAGATGTAAATAATTTGCATTGTGCTGAGCCAACATTGGTTGGTAAATAACCAATGTTATTATAAGTGTTGCATCATGCACATGCACATTTGCATGTATGTTTGCTTATGACAATTAGACTTAGGGAAAATTCCATGAAAATTTGCTTATGATGTCATTTAACATGGACATGTTTGTCTGCTCATTAAAAAACAAAAGGTTTAACGTTTTTTCATGTATATGACCAAGTATATGCCGTTCATATGAATTCCTGAAAAATTTCCCAAAATCTCTGTTAATTCCCATTTCTTTCTGAAAACTCTCATGGAACTTAGATTCAAAATTTGTTAAATTTTGCTACCATAGGTGAAACAAGTGTGAAATATGTCCAACCTGCTGTATTTGTCTTCCCTTACGCTGTTTTAGCAAAAATGCACATACCTACTGGTGTTGATGAACACAGAGAATGTAGAAATTAGTTGAATAGATCTGACCTACTGATGAGCCGTTTGTCACAGTTATCCAATCTTGTTTTTTGGATCAATATCCAGTGTCAGGATGTAAACAATGCTTCAAAAGTGTGTTTTTAGCTCGTTTATGCTGAGTAGCATTAATAAGATAATTTGACATGTGCAGTGTCTGCCGTGCCATCCTGAGGATAATCGAAACAGGTGCTCTGAGATGCTTTAAGCCAATAGATCCTTTGGCAGGGTCACAGAGGGCAGCATGAATAATAGGGGTCACTGTGGTTTGTTCTCGTGTTGACCTCACTCTCCTTAACAGGAGAGCTGGATAAAAAGCATCAGAATGAGAAAGCGTCCAATGACTGAGAAATCCTGCAAAGAGGACCTTACGTTCTAATTTCTTTTATACCCTGGAATAATTAAAGCTCTGTGAACTCGGTCACCACCACTCAATATTGTTCCTCCCGTGATGTAGCTCGTCATGCAACAGTCAGGTGATGAGGACACTCAGTACGTTTACTCATTCATGTCCCTCTTTGTGGAAGCCAGCCTCAGAGACACAGCTGAAGGACTTCCTGCTCATCCTGACGACTTCAATGTCCCTGTTTCTCATGTCACTTTTTCAGGATTTATGTTGAGAATTATGTGAAGTCCAGAAAAAATAGAGCACCTGTTCTTATTTCTGATCCCTCTGGAGGTTACTGAAGGGGAGGTGCCCTGTTGTCTGAGCCGCACCCCGGCCAGTCTGTCCCAGTTCTGTTCACTTTAATCAGAGGGATTTACCAGCAGTGTCTGAGCATCAAGCTGCAAGACACCTCTCTGGCTAATCTACCTCTGCTTCTAAGAAAATGCCCAACACGAGTATGTGACTGTATTAGAACATAAGCCATACATCTCATGAGGCATTTTGAGACATATGACACTAAAATACCATAATACTTCTGATTTTTATTGCTGAAATCCCTCTTCAGGGTAAAAGAAGACTCCAAGGTTCAGTGTTATATTCAAAAATACATCAACAAAGGTAGATGTGTCAAACCAGGCAGGTCTCAAACAAATGCTTGAATACATCCATTTCATACACTTTTCATTTTTGATCCAGCAGACTTCTTTTGGATAAATAAAATATCTTAGCAGCACAGAAAACAAACTAGTAATACAGATCATTATACAAATTTCAAAACAATATAGATTTCAAAAGTTCATTAATAATTTTTTCATGACTGGGAATAGTGAGAAAAATACATATACTTAAAAATATAGGGGGAAATAGAATTTAAAGAAATGACCTCTTCTTTGTCATGTATTTTCAAAACCATTAAAGAAAAGACGCCATCTTGATTCACAAACAAATAACAAAATCTTAATTTAATTGTATGTTAAAACCCCTGTGAGGATCCTCAGGTTTCGATCGATTTTGGCGCCCTCTCTGGACAATACAGTGCTTTGTGATTCCTCACTGACCTTGTCTTTGTTATTTTTCAAGTTTGATCCTCAAGAAAGAAGCACAAGAAATAGCAAACCAAACTATTTTCAGCCCAAAACAACTATTTTTGATTTTATTGTATGTCATAACGAGACTTTTGTTCGATACTCAAAGTTTTATTTGAACAATATTGACAGAATATAATCACTTAACCATTCATCTTACATGTGCAGGTGTCATACTCTGTCAAATAAACATCCTGCTTTCTATTAACAGCCAGAAATTATCCGTGCAGTATCAATATAACTCAGTTCTTAAGCCTTTGTTGGAAGTTGCAAGCATACTGTGATAACAGATAATGTTATTCCTTTTTATAATTTCTCTGTCAGTATGTGAGATTTGTTTAAAATGCATCAGAGATGCTTTACCAGGTCTCTTTTTTCAGTGGCACCAATTAAAGCTACACTATCATCGGCTTTATTATCTAAATGTAGTAGTCATGTTTCTGTTTTTGTAAAATCTCCTGCAAGCAGGAAATAAAATTCAACAAAGATTATTGCAAATTTTCAGGAGTGTTTAACTTTTCTTTACTAGGTATGGGAAACACTGATAGCAATTGTGGCTGCCTTTTTATTTTATTTTTTCTTTTATTGCTGGGATAGTTAGTATTACCAAAATAAGTGTATTTTATATAATTTTATCTGACTTAGATTTGTTATCTCTCCTTCCGCTCCCGACTTAAACTCTTGTTATTTGAATTTCCAGTGAATCCAAGGTCTTCTAATAACACCTCATCACTTGGATTCCAGTCTTTCACCTGATCCTGAGCCCTGTTTGAACAACTAACTAATCAGAACAGTGAATGGTCTGCTTACGCACACTTCCTGCGGCAGGACTGCGCCTCCTTAATTAGCTCCGATTCTTTCATTGCAGAACAAACAGCAGCATATGCCACTCGGTGACAGGCGTCAGCGTACACAAGGACAGGACAGGACGGAGCTGCACCCGTAAACACCTGCCACCTTTAAAATAGAAGCTCTCTACGTGAGCCAGAAAAGAGGGAAGCGATTAAATCAAAGGGTCACCGAAAGTATCATGCAATGATCTGGAGAGGTTTCCAAACATGGTCTTATTCATCAATACAAGACCCATGAGGGCAGCTATTTCACATTTCAGTTCATTCTTACAGTCAAATTCATCTTTTAATCTAAAGCATGCTTTTACAAAAACATGCTTCAAGTCTCGATTTAATAGAGGCAGTCTCACATAATGCCATCACATTATATTTTATCCATTTTAAATGCCCCAAAAAACCAGACGTTTGCAAAGTGATTGACAAACAACAAAACAACATAAATAAAACTTAGAAAAGACGACAGAATTGGAAATCAACAGCATGAATACAAAGAGAGAAGTCTGAGAAAATATATGTATGGTACAAAAGATGATATTAAAAAGAAATGAATGAATCAAATTTCTATTAAGTGTTTTGCAGAGAGTTTGTCAGTCAAGAGTGTGAATGTACAATCTTTCAAAAGAGACAATTATTGTATATTTCGATGTATGGAAATGGGAGTTGATTGGACATACCTTTTCACATGTTCAAAACAAAACTTATTCAACCTGAGTCAATACAAAATTCAATAACAGTATACATTTGATATTTTAAATTTTGGTTTGAAAGACTCCTGCTCAGAGCCACATGTACAAATGACTATTAATAATATCACATTTATTCTTTTTGCTTTCTCTGTCTACAGAAAAAAAAGTTTGATACACACATTTTGTGACAGTGTTAATCCTCCTTAAAAAGGAAAATGTATTGTCCCTTTAGGCCATGAGTTTGAAGAAAAGTATTATATAGAACATTATAAGTTGGTTTTAAAATGGTAAAGAGGTGTTTTTTGTTGATTTACTCTTATCCTGTTGATATCTTACCAATCCATTCACCTGTAAAAAATACTGTTTGACATCCTTGTTGTCTGGATAAATAAATACGGTATCCTATCAGGTGATCTAGTTTAAGAAGCAGAAAAGCCAGTTAAGATAAAAGGCAAATATCAGCGTCACTGCAGCAGAATACGTCACCATCTTTGATATTCAGGTTCCACTAAGAAGGGAAATTTCATTGTGATTCTGTTTGACGAGGGATAGATGAGCAGCCAGCTCAGGAAATGAACTGCAGGGGGCTTTGAATGACATGGGGTGTCTTTATTAACATGCCTCGAACAGGTGGTTGTGAATATACTGGACCTTAGAACCAAAGGAGTAGGAACGTGACGCTGCACATACATTCTTCATCTCGTCATTATCCCCTCTCCTCGCCTGGCAACAGGAACCAAATCAGAGCTGTGTGACACTCGAAGGACAACCCTCGGGCTGAACTAACTCTGTAGATACATATATCTGTAATATTCTCAAGGATTGTGTTCAAGTTAGTGCATTTTATTCATATCTCAATATTCTGCCTGAGCCTTGAGATGATGCTTTGATTCACACACTAGACCTGAAAGTACAAAACCTGAGTAGGAAAATTTTGGATTGGCTTTGTAATGTGGAAACCACAAACACAAAAATTCATTTATATAACACAGGATGCAAAAAAAACATGTCAAGATCAAAAAAAAAAAATCCAAACAGAAAACAAGCCCTGACTGCCTGCTCTCATTTTCTTAATTTTCAGTCATTACTAATATGAATAATACAAATGATCTCTTTTTCTTTTGTTCACAAAATGAAATAAAACAAAGAAACATTGAACCTCTATTTATCCTTTCGTTTGAGTGTGTGGTAAGACATTATTTATATTTACAGAATTTGCAGAAAACTTTCACTTCAAACAGAAAATAGATTTTTTTTAAAAGAATTATATGATTTATTTGAATACCTTTCTGTATTTTTGCAGTATCTCCAAAAGGCCACGTGGAGAGTCCTCTGTATGGGTGTTCAGAGTATGGTCACCATGCATAAATATGACTTTATTCATTTTAATACAGAAAATTCCCAAACATTTTTGTACCAGTACTTACAAAAGCATCAGGTTTCAAAAGAATTTTACAGAATGATTGATATGAGTTGCCTGATTGCGCTGACATTTAAAACAAAAAATGATACTACATACCAACAACTACTGTCAGACAACATCATCCAATGGTGCCCCTTGTCTCACACTTTGAATCCAAACCATTTTCAAATTTTCAGGCTGCTATTTATGTATACAGTAGTGAAGGCCATTCCTCCCCAAAGTGTAAATATTGGAATATGACAAATTTGTATCATCAAAAAGCTTGTACCGGTATTATCATAGGCAGTATGATGTAGCGCACCTCTAGTTCAAGTTAACACAGGTTTTGAATGAGAGAGCAGTTTAGCTCATCCTCCTGAAAGAGACATCGCCCAAACGTAAAAGATCATCAAGCTGCTTCCATTGACTCATTGGTCATGAACCCAAAATCCTTTTGTGAACCTGAGTTCAACTTTTTTTTAAAGTACTGTTACGCATTCTCACAAGTGCTGCTGTACAGTGCTGCACACAAATGTGAGACAAAAATAGAAAGTATTTCACTGCAGGGCAGACTGTCAGTTCATTTAAAAGAGCACAGAGCTGTGTGGGCAAAGGTAAATAGAAATATCTGACATCAAACATCAGCATCAGACGGACCGGACATGCCTCAGTGTGTGTGACGTGTATAATGTGGCAGGCGCTCTGACTGCAGCCTGCCGTGTTGGGTGCATAAAGTCAGATCATATCAAGCTGCTGGGAAAACCGTCTGACTGGCGATGAGCTTTGGCAGGGCAGCGGGAAACGTGTGGGCTTCATCTTGATCTCTGTGACAGGCCTTGTCTGAGAGCGAGGCCTGGAGTCACAGCAGCAGCAGCAACCGGCAAGACAGTGGCCACAAGCAATCTTGAAAGGCCAAGCACGATTACGCCTCCATAATTCTAGCAATTTACAACACAAACAGGACATGACTCGCAGATCGAGACAGCGGGCACCTATGTGCATCACGAGTCTAGTCAAGGTTCACGTCATGTCTCTGGAGACAGCCGGCTCAAACAGAGGCTGTTTTTTTCTCATGAGGTGATCTCTGTCTTGCGTGCACTCTGACCATCTCGGGATTTCCATTAGAAAGAGTGTTCTACATATCAATCCAAGCTTTAATTAAAAAGCTGCTATATTCACAGAGCCTTCATGGGCTCACTGGAAATGCGCAGGTTGTCCTGCTCTTCTCCATGAGTGGGCGAAATGGTGCATTTGGAAACCAAATGAGATCATTGTTGCCAGGCTCGAGCCTTTCATCTAATTTCATTGTCGTTACCGAGTGACTGTCACCCTCTGGTAAACACTTGATGTTGTCATCAGTATTTGTACCATTACTCATATGCTTAGAAAGGTGACTGAATACACGTCCAAAACACCAGACAAAGAGACACAATTTTTCTTTGTAAATAAAGCAACAAATAAAAAAAGACTGTTACCACATAAGAAACAAGTTATTCACAAAAGAACACATCTGTAAAGTAGTTCAGCGTGCCTTCGTTTTTTAGTGCACAGGATTACACAAGAAAAGGTGAAATTATCTTTGACTAGGTGCAGTTATGTTTCATGCTGATGAGACTGACATTTTTTCAGCTGAATCAAAAACCTTAAGTCTGTCCTCTGTTTTATGAAGTCAGCAATGTTACGCAATTTCACAAATTAAAAATTCACCCCTTAACAAAAAATTGAAAACCAAGGTAAAAATTCCAATAATCCACAGTTTGTAAGCGTGAGTTTGTGACTGAAAACTTAATTTAAACTCAAACTGGCAACAATTCTTTCACGTTAAAAGACAAAAAAGCCTTTTTGTCTTTGGAGATCATGCTTGTGTGGAAACTAGTGGTGGGAGAAAAAATAAACATTCTCATAAATATCAAGATTTCTTGTTTTAAAATTTCTAAAATGATTTTTTGGATCCAAAGACTGGCTCTTGTGATGTGAATTTTCTGAGGAAATATGACTCCATATGTAGTCCATAGACGTCAACATTCGACTTTTTCACTGGTCACAAAAATCAGCAATATTGTAAATTTGCAATTGAAATAGAATCAGCACCTGAAAAATGTAAATTCTTCCTGTATTCTTCTCGTCCTTGTGGTTCTTATTAGGACAAGCTGTTAAAGATCCCTAAATGGAAACATTTGGCATTTTAAAACTCTTCTGACAACCTGCCTAAGAAACATCAATGCCAAATGTGAATTCTTGTAAATACCCCCCAGATCTCAGTATTTTGTGAAAGAGGGTATCACATTTATCAAAAATCTTTGCAATGAAAATGTAACTGAAGGTAGTTTCTGCGAGACTTTTACTTACCCACCCTTTAGCAGCTTTTACAATTAACTCGAGCACAGAAATGATGATGGTCTAGTTTCGTGTTAGACAGGTGAATTACTCCTCAAAGTACCTCCAAGTGAATTTTTATTGACAGCAGTTGAATTTTTCTGAGAGTTTGTTTAAGAATTGACCAGTTCATAAAAGCACATTATCCAAGTTTATTGGAATTATTGAGTCAAAGCATTGAAGTTAAAAAAATGTCCTGTACCTATGAACGTCCTTTTTGGTCAAATATGGACTGAATTTCTCTTTTATGTTGTCAGAATTCACCCCTTGAGGATGTAGTTAGTGACATCCACACAAAGTAGATGCTTCTTTACAAAACTTAACTCACAGACATTCATGCAAAGAACATGTTTTTGTCAGTGAAAAACTCTTCTGCTGACTGCCCAAAACTCTGAATCAAGTCAAAACACTGATGACAAAGTTAAATCTTCCCAAAAAGCATCTTCAGAGGAAACATATTTTACAAAAGTCAAACTATTTAATACAAAAATAACATTTACATCATAAAAGGAAAATGTAAATGGCCTTGGTCGCACAATATACAGTTTATGATGGTGTGACATCCTCGTTAAGTCTTTCCGATGGAAATCCAAACAGTTTGACTTGAGGCACGATCCTTGGAGAGGAAATAGCTGTGTGTCTATAAAAAGCCGAGGTGAAACCCTGGATGAGAGGTGAACACTCGTCGAGCACCTCACACAGGAAACTGTTTCCTCACAATGTCTGCCAGTCGAGGATCAGCCTCTGACAGCACGGACTGCAGGTGCTGAAACTGAACAAGAGGAGGAGAGGAAGGATGGAAATTTTATTTTCCACAGGAGATTGTGGTGTTTATCAGCGGCTCGTCACACATCTTCACATGAGAGGAGCTCTAAAATTAGGCCTGAACACTTAATAACTGCACAGACAAACACACACACACACACAGACTGGATGTCGACTTGTCAACTCAAAAACTATTATTGGGTTACAAAATGTGAAAACTTAAGCAAATTAGCCGAATGGAAGAAGCTTTAACTAACAACTTGAACTTTTAATACCACATTGGCCCCTTAAAAAGTTTATAAAAAGCTGAAAGCCCCTATGTGAAACTTTTGGCTCCAATTCATTCAGAGTTGAGACACAAGTTGGTAAATTTCAACAATTTTTGGAAAAACTTACCGAAGTCTTGGAGTTGTCAACCAAACTGTTTGCTGCTGTGAGAATATTCTTCTCTGTAAGATAACCTTCCTTAAGTAAATCTGCTACAGTTTCCTAAAAACACAAAACACACACTGCAGTTAAGAAAAGGAAGCTAAACTTTTTATCCCTAAAAATGTCGTTTAAAAACTCACTAAATAATCATACCTTAGAAATCTTTTCGCAGATGTCTGATAGAAACTCAGCTGTGACCTCTGCCAAAGTCTGGAGCTGTTCATCTTTTGTTTCCTCTGTATTGGATTCATCAGTTTTTCTCTCACTGTGATACTGAAGAACTCGTAAAACTGTCCCAATAAGGGGCAGACCTAGTAGGAGAGAGACAAGAGAATGTGCAGCAAACACATGCAATAAGTGATAAGAATTGTATCTATGTAGATGGAAATAGGTGATATCCTACAATTTGGGCTTGTGCTGCCATTTTTTCCCTGAACATTTTCCATATTGTGCCCCTGAATTGCATGTATCTTGGAAAAAACAGTCTCAAGAAGTGAAAATATTTGATCCTTTTCTATCAAGTTTTCAACCATATTTATCGCAATATGTAAAAAATGAGAATTCCTGTAGCATCTTGCTGTGCTACTCCATTAAAATGAAACACAGCTTTCAACCAGGACCATTGTTATATTCTTAAATAGGTCAGCTTCCAATAAGTGTTGCGTAAAATGAAATGAAACCACTTTGATCATTTTCAGTCGTTTTCAGTCATTTATGTCATGTGTAATACCCTTAAACAGAAGTGAACTGTTCCCGTCATCACAGACTGGAAAAATATCAAAGTAAACAGATTTTCATTTCAGAGAAAGGGGTAAATCCAGTGCGACCTGATCTGAGGTCAATCAAACACAAAAATAACAATGGAGCTGTTATAAAACTTACTTGCATCACTCTTGTTGCGCCACTGATCCTGGCATCTGTAAAGTGCCTGCAGCACAGCAAACGCCTGAACCATAACACTTTTCTTCTCAAGCAGGACGACTGAGAGATCATCTGACTGGCAGAGATCCTCACACACAACGTCACAGACAAAATCCCACACTGCTTTGCCAGATCCGTCGGGGGCAGCTTGGGGGAAAAGTTACACAACATGTTATTTGTTAAGAGGTCAAGACAGTTTTGTGTTGTATTTTATTCACAGGGTTAATCTTTGTGAAACCTGTGTTCTTACCAAAAGTCTGAAGGCCCTCATCAATGGTGGTGAGGAGTTGGAAGGCATGAAGATAAACCTCTAAGCCGTTTGGACAGTCTGATCTGTGAAAACATCACAAAAATAATAAAAAGAAAACATCATCTCAACAAAACCAGGTTTAAAAAATCTTAACTCTACTAACAAATGTTTCCAAAACATTCTTCAGTTTCTTTTGGTCACCTGAGCTGCTTGGCTGCTTCAAGGAGACATGAAGCCACATCCAGATGCTTCTCACCATCCTCCTCCTCCTCCTCCTCCTCTGTCTCCTCCCTTGGCTGAGTTGTGATCCAGGTCTTCATCAAATCTTCATCAAGGTCAAAGAGTTTGTCAACCAGCTCTCCAACCTTCTCAAGCAGGTCAGCTTGGAAAGACACAAAAAACTGATTGTTGAGTTAAACAGGAAACACACAGACTTGTTTTGATACCATTTCTAACTGATATAATGTCAGTTCATATCAAACGTGACTGATACCTGTATTAACTCCACAGCAGCAAAAATTAACCCCTGATTATTTTTGTTACTTTCAGTGTTTATTGGATTTAAACTAATCACAATAAATAAGATTTTCCTGAAGAGAGATGTTTAGACCCCAAACAAGAGCATTTTATCTGATGAAAAAAGAATACATGCTTCTATATCAGACGCTAAAAAAGCTCTGCAAAGTGTTTTATGGAGGGCTGATCAAAGAGCCGCACACAAGGAAGGAATTTGCAGATTTGCAAAGTATTAAAACCTTTTTTTTTCCAGAAAGAAACCAAAGTTGAATGATCAGAAAAGCCTTAACTCTCTCTAATTCTAAACCCTGACCTGCTACACAGTCATTTTGTATTTCTCCCTGGTGCTTTTGCTCTTTTTTATCTTCAGCAACCACTGTGGCTCACCTTAGTTTGTGGCAGTTCTGAGTTGAAAATACAGAATAGATCAAAACAGAATGAACGTAATTCGTCCACAATGTGGAAAAATGGATTCATAAAAACAAAAATACAAAACAGGTCCCAATAACAGACAAGACGACATTCAAAGGCAATAAATTGATTGAGCACAATACATTGATGTTCTGATGGGGAAAATCCTCAATAATCCTGAATGAGACAAAAATCTAAAGTTAGTTTTAACTTTTGTGTCAAGAGTTAAAAAGTGAAGTGCTCTTGGAACAAACAAGTTCTTATAATTTCATAAGTCTTGTGCATTTTTAATACAACTGAAGGTATTAGCAGTAGAAAGGAATTTCAGGCAAGGCTCATCTGTGTGAGTGTGGTCACTCAGGATTACAACAACAGGAAAAACAAGGGGGTAAAAAAAATAAGTATGTAATTCACAATGTAAAATAATAAAATTAACATACTGTTCGTGGAACTGCACATGATAAAACAGAGGTTGGTTCGCACAGAAGTTTGCTTCCGTATCCGCTCAAGCCACATGGAGCAGACATCTTTCTGAGACAAACTGGTCAGAAGCAACCTGCAATCAGCATCAGAAAGGATTAAAACTGCCCTCTCAGTGCTTTCAGCCCACACCATCTCCTAATGAAATCTTACCGGCTAGTTTCTAGGAGGGTGGGAGGATCTGTATCTCCAAGAAGAAGCAACAGCACGGCCCTGTGGACACAGAGAGTTACATCAGTTTGTCGAGCACAAAAACTGTGTTTCACAAAATGACCTTAATTTACCCGAGGTCTTCGTTTTGGCTTAGAGTCACACAAGTTTCAGGAAAACAGGCAATGTTCCCGAGGATTCCTACACAAATTTCCTGGAGAGGTAAAAAAAAAAAAAGTAATTTTAAAGCTGAAAAGTACAGGATTTTATTCTGACAAAAAAATGAACCTGAAACTATTTACTCACAGTGAGTCGTGGACAGCGGGATTTGGCAATCACCCCCAGGAGGATGTCTGTAGCTTTGAATTCCTGCAGAAAACCAGCCACGTCCTACAAGAGGTTGGCAATAACAACTTATTAGTAATCCGAGCCTTTACATAATCTCTTCAGCTCCTGCATATACTCCATTGCTTGGGTACTGAGTTCTCAAACCAATGACAAAATTAATCTCACCCTTCCAAGAAGGCAAGAGTGTTCTACTATACCCAGAAGTTTTGATGGATAGTTTTTAAAAACCCTGGCGTTGTATTTCTGGAATGATCCTTGAATTCCAGGGTAGCTTGGTTATAGAGACTCAGCTTTGATGGGTGTACTTAAAGTTATAAATGAAAGTATTATTTCATTAATTTGTAGTTTGACATACTGCAGATCTACTTAAGCTTTCTTGATGTTTTCCACCCTGTGGAAGTTATGTTGATCGTAAAACAGAAAAACACATTTCCACTTCCTTAAGGACACACATACTCTACCTTATCCATCGCCATATCCCACACACGACACAGATCTTCCTCATCATCTTCAGGGAGCTGCATTTCACCTTCAGAATCCCCCTCCAAATGCTCGGTGACCATCTGGCACAGACCATTTTAGAAACATTAAAAATAACTGCACAACTGAATGAATCCTTCTATACAATGGTTAAATAAAGTTTAAAAAAATTAATTGTGTTGGGACTGTCAGACCGCCTGCAAACTGCATGTCAGTCTGTTTTACTGTAACAACATTGGGCATTACCTTAACTTTGAAATTGTTTCTAATAATTTCTTCTTCCGTTGGTGATTTTAGCTGGACCAAATCAAACAACCTCACTTTTAAAATTTTAATGCTTCATATCTTAATTGATCATATCTTAATCTCAACTCTTACATTGATGAGGCGCGTCAAGGTGCTGAAAAGCCAGTGTTTGCTGTAAACGGTTTCACCAATAGCATCCACATCTTCCTCTTCCTCTCCGTCAGCTGTGTCCCGTGGTGGTGATGGGTTACGGTCCATGTCAGGTGATTCTTTCCCTGTTGGAGATGGAGATTTCTCTGTGTCTCTGCTACGGTCTAGCAAAAAAAAGAAAGGAAACAACTTCGAGAGATTGGAGCCATTCGGTAACTAACTATACAACTCATTTGACCTTTACTTTAGCATGGAAAAATATCATTTTCTTTAGTGTTTCTAATCAAGTCACAACTTTAACAAGAGAAAACAAGATTGTCCACAAGTACTTGATTATAAAATTTGCAATTGTGTAAAATTTTTTTTGCACCACTGAAAGAATGTGAAATACAAGCAACTAAATGGACATTTACACATGAGTGAGGTTTATCTCAGCAAAGGAGCGTTTGTGTGAAATATTAATGCAAACAATCAACTAAGAATCATGAAAAAACCCTGATTTGACAATCCATAAATTGTTTAAAAACCCAATTTGAGCAAAATCAATTTTTAGGCAATTTTGTATTTATACCCTCACTTTAGTTTTTTTTTTTTTTTTTTAGGGTTTCCCACTAGAGTTTGTTTTGTACATTGAAAAAATCTATTCAAACATGAATAATAAATTGTTTGGTAACAATTTGGTTGGCAAAATTCTTATGTTTCCCTTACTCCATAACAAAATTTATTGTTCAATACACTAACACGCATACAAACAAACCCATCAGATGATCCTTAATCCTAATCTTAATGGCCCTTTTCCACTAGAATGATTCAAAGTAACAAAACGATGGAGTTTTTGTTGACATTTTAGTTCAGACCAGGATAAAAAAAGCAAAAACACCATGTTACACTTGCAAAAAGAAATTTCAAAGTAGCTTCTTTTCAGCTGATCCCAGAAAATGAATAATTTACTCATGTTTCCAGTTTATTGAATGCAGAATGTGCAACAAATCTGTCATCAGGAAAATAAGATTGAAGATTTTATGGACATGGAGTATTTGATGATTAGTTTGTGGTGGTTTCTCAACTTAACACAAAGAATAAACACACATGAGAAATATAAAGTAGCAACACTATGACTGTTTACTTTATCTCGGTTTCCTGCATAATATAAACTACTTTTGTTGCTCTACGTAAGGCGATGATGCAGATTTTCTGTTGTGTTGGGAGAAATGTTCACAGGTTTGAACATTTATCAACAGGAGCAGCTTAGCTTTACAGTTTTTACCCAGCAGATGCTTCACAGACTAATTAAAATAACTTGTTTTATTATAACTCACCCATTGTGCCCTCTCTCTGCAAGACAACTCACAAGGAATGAAGAGAAAGTAACATTACTCCATGGTTTCTACATTTGTTTCTTTCATACAGCCTCCATTTGGTACATGGTCTTGATGCGCATGCGTGCTCGCAGTACAGTTGTCTTCTTCGTGTGCTCTTTCGCACCAGATTGATGCCGCCACCTGCAGGACGGACGAGGAACGACAACTCACTTTGGCACTTTGTTAAGTTTCTGCACCGGGGAAGAGCATGGTGTTAAAAACTTTCCGCTGTGTGCCTGATTTCTCACAGCCAGGCAGGGGCGGATCTACAAACACATTTATGTGGTGACAAGTGAGAGGTAGTTAATTGTTAAGTGGTGAAAATATAGAAGAAGTCTATGTGCTAGATAACTGTTCATTTTTATTTATTCAAACAGGTTAACAGAAATCAAAGTAAATCTGTTGTACAGTGTGCTTTGTCAAAAAAAAAAAAAAAAAGTACAGGAAAAAAGCTCTATAGCAATGTAATAAAATTATGCCTTGTCCAAAAGGGTGTAGGATGAAGTTGATAAAACTTATCCAGTCGTCCCTCTTTATTATTTTGCTTATATAATTAAATCTTTCATTGCATAGTTAAGAAAAGAAAGAATAGACAGTGTATCAGAAAAATATTTAAAAACAAACAAACAAAAAAAAACCAAAAAAACAATATATTAGCATAATATTAGCATGGCCATATTCTGAAAACCACAAAAGAGAAACCTCTATACTAAAGACAACAAAATCGTTTCGTAATCCAAACAATTATTTTAAACACCCCCTCTCTATTTGAAGTGACAATTTTGTATAATGGTAACATAAATAAAGTACTGAAGCCAATTTCTACCAAGAAATTATCAAAATGAAAAAATGACTGTATTGAGATTTGTCCCTTTTTTTCAACTAAGAAAGTAAGAAATTCTGAGATGAAAGGGCAAATTTTCAACTTTTGCCCCATACTTTTGACTATTTAGCTCAAAATTTTAACTTATTATCTCAGAATTTTGAATTTGATATCTAAAATTATTGACCTCTAGCTCATGATTTGGACTTTTTTATTTACATATTTTGACTTTTTCAATGTCAAAAATCTTTTAGGTTAAAATTTTAACTTAAAGAGAAAAAAAAGGTGATATAAAGGGAGAGGTTGTGATTTCAGCCTACCTGTCCTTCTACTCCTCTTCAATAACCCATTTGATCACTCGGTGGCGTTCATCAACCAGTCTGATGACAGTCATGTTGTTTTAAATGAGTAACTGGTGAAATATGCAATGTAGAACTAAGTACAATGCTTTCACTGAAATAGTTAAGTACAAGTAAAAGTAATTATTTTAGATAGAACTGATTGAACAACATAACTTGTAAAAATATAATTAGTTGCTTTCAACCATGATGATCAAAGCCAAAGATGTTGCAAACTTGTGGAAAAAAAAAGATTAAAGTAAAAAATAAATAAAAAAGTAAGATAGTTTAGAAATGAAACTGAAGCAAATCAAATATTTGATCATGGAACATCGGTGGGTTTATTTTATATAATGGCTCCCTGTATGGTTTAGTGATTCGTCAGTGTATCTTATGGGAGGTAATGACAGAGATATTAAACAGTACAATGTCAACTAGGATTACTAAATCTTGATTCCCACCTCTTATCAAAACTGCCCTCGGCTAATTTTGCAAGTTTATTGTCCTCCCTTAATCAACATAGTTAAAGTTGTCTGACAGGAACAACAATTCACTTTTCCCCATAATACAGCTGTTCTCCTGTAGGAGTGGACTTAAGCGCTGTTTGCACTTGGAGGAGTGGTTACGAGGAGCTTTGACAAAGTGCATCATTGTGATTGTTTCCAAGATACAACCACACATTACAAAACTATTCTTTGGGTCATGGATTATATAGTCTGAATAATTACTGCTGACTTTGTAGACATTATATGAGGCAAATCTTCCAACTATTTGTGTATTTACACCACTGAATGTTTGTTGGTGCTAATCTTGGTGCTAAACTCTACATAAAATACATCAGAAAAAAAGAAAAACTAACACCAGGCTGAATGTGATAGTGTTCAAAGTCAAGCCAGCAAGTGTTCTTGAAGTTTTCTCTCTCTTTCAGAAAGCTTCAGACCAGTTCAAAGGGTTTTAATTTGGTGGTTGTAGTCACTTCACGCTCCTACAGTCAAAGCACAAAGTTTGGAAACTTTGCATTTTGACTTGATGCCAAGTGTTTGTGTGCAAATATGACAGTGCAGGAAGTGTATGAACATAATCAAGGATCTAGCTCTGTCATTTCTATAGCACATCCTGTGCAATATAAAAATAATGCTGTCTCAGAGGAGACCTTGTGTTTGCATTTCGTTATCACGGCTCGTGTATGAGTGTGTGTCTGTGTGAGTCCTTTAATTGGTATTTCATATATATTTTATGTGTTTTTTAGCCTTCTCCACTGGCCATCATTTCTCAATGCACTCAATAGATTAACATAAGCTTTTTTGGAAATTAAGAAGAAAAAACAAAAATGTGTCTCTTATTTGAATGATTGTGAAATTATATGTCATGAGGTTATTTATTTCAAACGTTCAGAACCATACAGTTTGTGTGAAAAATGTGAACAGCACAATTTCACATTCATTTGACAATTCACAAAAAAACTAAGACCAAAATGCAAAAAGGCTGAAGCAAAGAGAACATTTCTGCCTATCCTGTACAGTCCATAACAAAACACAAATATCATTAACACAAAAGAAGATAATGGAAGTACTTTCTGCAGATCTCCAACATTTTAAACTTTTTTCAACTCAAAATGAAACCCCAATAACTGTTTAAATGACTCTTATTATTAAACTACATTTTGACCTACAAATTTGGAACTCATCTGTAGCTTATGTTGGTCTTCAAAGACACAACACTTGAAAAATGTCAAAGTGCAAAGTCTAATGAACGATAGGTTAATAGAGTCCTGGTGGGGAACTTTATTCTTGACTTCAATGGCTTTTATTAGTGGAATTAAATCATCAAATATGGGGGACTCTTAGAGGAAAAAAGGTGAAATACGGCTCTATGACACAGAAAACTTGATTTTGGATTATATATTTTCATCTCTGAAAACCAAAACAATGAAACAAACCTGTTAATCCTGAGCTCTTTGTGCCTTGTTCCTTAAAGTTACAAATCTAAGTGTGAGAATGCAAATGTAGAAGGAAATCAACCACGATTCCCAGAAAAACAAACTTTGTAAGCTGTTGTATTAGTTCACACAGCCAAAACCTGTTATTGTGTGGTTGCCCTACATTACAAACTTAAAAAGAACCACATTCTTTGTGGTATTATTGATTCTTGCACTTGTTTGTCGAGTATTTTAAAAATGCAGTGCTAAGGGTTTGTTAATAATCTACCAGCCATTTAGATGTTAAGCAGATGGCAAGTAGGATGACGTGAGCTCTTTGTTAAACATAACTTTCTGCACAGTCAAGGTTTGAGGTCAACAAAGGTTAATACCAAGACACACTCGTAAGATCTGTACTTCTGTTCTCAGTTTTATTCCACACACAGCACCATCAGTGTGGAAGCGCTTGTTGGGATCTCAGTCTCCTGATTTTGACTTCAACTGTTTCAAGTTTTTGTCGTTGATGAAACATGTAATTTTCATTTCTGGAGCTGACACTGGGGCTCTTCTCACAGAGGGACAGAGTGTCTGCAAACTCATTTTATTGATGCCAATGACAATAATCAGAAGAGAAAAGCAAACTTATTTGGTCATTAAAAAGATAAGGAGGATATTGGAGTAGTAATCGGATATGCAAAAGGAGTGATTCAACACCCATTTGGCATATATTTGCCAAATGTTTTCCCGGGGAGCAATAGTTCCACGTAATTCTTTATTGTATTTCCTTATTGAAGAAAGTGGGCGTGTGCAAAATGTACGCACACTCTTGATATAAAGAGAGGTCAAGTGGTATCGAACTATCACTCGCTTTGGCATCTAGAACCCCACAGCCGCAACCATGAGGTGGAGCTGCGTGTGGTTGTGTTTCATTGCTTTGTCTTTTTTCTGTGTGGCTGATATTCAAGCCAGACTGGGTAAGGGTACAAACTGCTTTTGATAAATGTACAACACTTCCCTGGACTGTATCGTAACCTTATTTTCTGTTCTTCCAATCTTCCAGTTCAAAACCATGTCAGCAGCATCTGCAGCACATGGGGCAGGGAGCATTTTAAGACATTTGATGGAGACGTGTTTCAGTTCCCCGGTATGTGTGAATACAACCTGGTCTCCGACTGCCACAGCTCCTACCAGGAGTTCTCAGTTCACATAGAGAGGAAGGAGGTAGATGGGAACCCTACGATCAATTACGTGGTGGTCACCATCAATGATCTGTCATTCCACATCAGCAGGAGTCTGCTCACCGTCAATGGTGACCCGTAAGTGATTAGTGAGAAGAAAGAAGCTGAGAAAACCCTCTTTGTGTTGTTTGTGAGTTTAATAATGTCTCTTTTTTTTCCAGTGTCCACATGCCGTATTACAACTCAGGAGTACAAGTGGAAAAAAATGCAGTTTACATCAAGCTCCAATCTAAAGTTGGCATCGTTGTCATGTGGAACAGGGATGATGCAGTCATGGTAAAATCCTCAAATGAATTTTTTTCAAGAGCTGTCACTGAGTCTCCTTTATGATGATCTGTTTTTGTGTCTGAAGCTTTATAACATTTCGTTTTCAATATTAAAGCTGAACACAAACAGTTTTATGTTTATCTTGTGAATCTCCTGCAGCCACCATTCCTGCATTTTTTTTCACCTTTGCACCTTTAGTATATTTCTAGCATTTTGCATTGTATCTGTATGCTGTCGACAGCCAAAGCCCATGCTAACGTAACTTGTCCTGTATACACCTGCTGCACACAGTATAAAGACTGAATAAGTCAAAAACTTCAAATGAACTATCACATGTATCAGTGTTTTTGAGTCATGTTATTCACAGATGTCTTTGCTTGCAGTAATAGTTTGCACAAGTTTTATTTGAGTGTTAGAAAATCAAACATATTGCGACCTCTTTGCTTTGTTTCAGGTCGAACTGGATGCTGATTACGCAAACCGTACTTGTGGACTTTGTGGCGACTTCAACGGGGTACCTGTCCGTGATGAGTTCATTCACAATGGTAGATATTATTTTGATGCTTTATCTTTTTTATGCACTTTGAAAGAATTCTACTCCAACTTTTTATTTCCCACTATGATAACAATCATATGCAGGACGCAAAATCAGCCCCATTGAGTTTGGCAACAATCAGAAAGTCCATCGTCCGAATGATGACTGTGAGGACCCGTACGAAGAGGACGATGAATCCCAGGAGGACGTCACTGTGCCAGAGTCATGCAAAGAGTTTGTAAGTATATTATTCATAAACATTCTGGCAAAAAGTACCAGAGAGTGTAATAACTGTGATAACACTGCTTTGTCCCAGATTACCACTGGACCAATTTCCCACTTCATTTCAAACCCACTAGTCACACATTTACTCAAAATATGGAACCAGTTCAGACGTCATTTTTCGCTTATAAATCTTTCACTTTTACCACGGCTGCATGTTTACTCCATCGATTACAGACGAGGCATTTGACATTTTGACAAAACACGGGATAAGATCACTGTATAATCTTTTTTGTGACATTTTTAATTGTTTTTAGCAGTTGGTACAAAAATTCGACATCCACTTCTTCAGCTCAGAAATTTTATATTCTGTACTGTTGACTTTTTTCCTTCATGTCCACCTCTATTTTTTTGTGTGGATGTTTTCAGTCATAAACCAGGTGCAAAATGAGCTATTAGTATTATTTATCAGTGGTTTAATTCCTTTAAGCTGTGTCTCTGGAAACACTTCAGAGGAAATAAGAGGAGGATCAAAGTCAACAGATGTCAGATGGACGGTGGCAATAAAATAATAAACAGAATATATTCATCCTCTATATGTCTTTGATATATAGTGGTTCAATTTAAAATAAGTTAAGACATATGGTTGTGTCACAGATGCTGACAAGAACCTAACACTATGACACATGAGTTCTGGACATGTCCAAAACTGAGAAACTTTTGGTACTCTATTTTTAATTATTTATCTGAAACCTGTGACCCTTCATTGAAGCCCTGTCTCTCTATGGCCCTGTTTAGAGTGACTCCAAGAGCCTGACTAAGCTCCAAGCCAACATGATAGCATGATGATAACATGATAGACAGATGATGTTACTAAAATGGAAGGAACCAATGCAATTGATGCAAGGACACTCAGCGAGAAAATTCTATTAAATGTAAAAGGGTTGATGCAGAAGTTTTTCGATGCTTGAGCACCTTTCTTGGCTCACTTTGAAACCAGAAATGTGGATGAAATGAAGTTTTAAGGTGTAGTGTGCAAATATGTGTATATGTATAGATTTTTCTATATGTGTGTGCTTGTCCTGTGATTTTTTTCCAACTTTCTGGCTATTGTTATTGTTTGTTTGTTTGTTTTTCTTTTCTTTTGAGAGGGACTGGAAACATGTTTTATATAGTTAATGTAAATGCATGTGTTACTGCTTTTGAAACTGTTAATAAATAGGCCTTGATCAAAATCCAGCACCAGAGAGTGTGAAACTTATCATTGACAATTTGTCTTTTTTCCTGTCCAGCAAACCACCTGCACCCAGCTGCTGCGTTCAGATTCCTGGAGCTCCTGCACCAAACAGATAAACCCTGAACCTTACATCCAGGCCTGTGTGCAGGACATGTGTGGCTGCAACAACAGATCAGATGACTTTTGCGTCTGCAGCACGCTCTCTGAGTTTTCTCGACAGTGCTCGCACGCTGGAGGGCAGCCGCCCAACTGGAGGACAGCTCAGTTCTGCTGTAAGATTTAGTTTTTGTTCTGTATTATTTGTTCCACAAGTAGAGTAAGAAAATATCAATGCAATTTTTATGACATAATTAATCTGATTTCACTCCTGATAAACTATTTAGCAAACGGCATTTGCTTTATTTGTACCATGTCTTCACAGCCAAACAGTGTCCATATAACATGGTTTATGAAGAGAGTGGATCTCCATGCATGGACACGTGCACACACCAAGACACAAGCTCAATGTGTGAGGATCACAAGATGGACGGCTGCTTCTGTCCTCCTGGTTCGTTCCCTAGACTGTGTCTTCCATTGTTTTAAAGACTTTTTCAAGATTGTGTTTATGTTAATTTTAAATTTGTTTCTCTAGGAACTGTTTTTGATAACATCTCCTTGAGAGGCTGCATTGCTCAATCTAAATGTCAGTGCAAACACGACAGAATCTATGACTCCGGTGAGGTTTACCGACAGGACAGAGAGGAATGGTAAAATGAACATTTCCTGATCTTAACATGATATATCATTTGTCAGACTTAATGATGCTGATTGCTGACAGTATTTGGGTTGTTTCAGTACGTGTTCTGAGGGCAGATGGTCTTGTAAGAGTCTTCAAAGACCGTCCACATGTGCAGTTGAAGAGGGTTCACACGTAACGTCTTTTGATGGGAAAACCTTCACCTTCCACGGCGACTGTTACTACACCCTGGCTAAAGTGGAGAGGAAGGTGAATGAGTCAAACCTCAGCATGATCAAATAATTCATCAGAGTTTATTCTCTTTTACTCACTTTCATGCATTTCAGGATGCTGCAAGTCCAAAGTTTACCATCCTGGCTCAGCTGGTCCCATGTGCACACCAGAAGATGGACACGTGTCTGAAGACCCTGAAGATTCTGCTCAACAATGACAGAAACAATGTGAGTCAGCTGATGGTGAATTAGAGTGACCATATTCTAAAAACCC
This sequence comes from Thalassoma bifasciatum, assembly GCA_008086565.1. Taxonomy (NCBI): domain Eukaryota; kingdom Metazoa; phylum Chordata; class Actinopteri; order Labriformes; family Labridae; genus Thalassoma; species Thalassoma bifasciatum. The sequence continues at coordinate 120,886 of RPOG01001171.1, forward strand.
AAAGGGAGAACCCCCCCACCCGGCCACCTGGAGATATAGGAAAAATACCCAAAGATACTCAAAGACAACAAAGTGACTTGAGTCATACATTTATTTAAAGAACTCCTCACAGTTTGAATTGAACATTTTCTGTATTGTTAACATAGATAATGTGAAAAGCCCATGTCCACCAGTTAAAATATACAAATAAAAACCTGAGATTTTTTCCCCATACTTCATCAATATTTTGAGATAAAAAATAAAAATTTTGGCTTGTAGTCTCAGAATTTAGACTATACGTTTAAGATTGTGCCTTTTATCCCATAATTTTGACTATTTCTCAAAAAATTGACTGACCTATCTTACAGTTTTAAATTTTTGTCTCAAACTTTTGACTTGATTATCTTACAGTTTTGAATTTATATCTCCTAAATTTGACTTCATTATCACTTCATATTATTTTATATTTTTTATCTCAAATTTTTGCTTTATCTCAAAATTTTTAACTTAATATAGGCTATGCATCGTTCATGCTGAACATCTTGACAGGTTAGTATGTTTTAATAATGCCAGTAGCCCATTGCAGCGACTTATTATAAATATCAACAATCCGTAGAATAAGCTGAGAAAAGCTCGAACATTTCGGGAATTTTATAAAATCCTCCTGTACGAAAGTTACCAGCAAAAAGGAGGAAATATCAGGGCAAAAGGGGAGGTCTGGTCACCCTAAGTAAATATAACTGTGATCATCATTTTACACTCATGTCAGCAGTGTTCAAACCACTTCCTGTGTTTTTATTCAGGTGTTAATGTTCACCGCCGATGGTACAGTGAAGCAGAATATGCAGACCGTCAGTTTACCTTACCACTCAGGTATGAAACATGTCTCAGTCATCTTAAACTACTGCAACAACTTCAATAGATAAAAATGACTGTGTTGATTTGCTTTGTCTTCATTCAAAGGTGACATCAACATATTCCACGCTTCATCCTTCCACATCCTGCTCCAGACCAGCTTCGGTTTGCAGATTCAAATCCAGCACGTGCCTCTCATGCAAGTCTACGTCAGCCTGGACCAGAGCTACAGAGCAAAGACACGCGGCAAGTTTTGGATTTTTCCTCATAAAAGCTCCTTTATGTCACATTTGGTGCCCTCTATGGGTTAAAGCAAAAACTTGTCAGCTTCTTTTTTTAGCTTTTATTTTTCACACGTTGCATTTTTATTTACACAATGTATCACTTATATCGTTACTGTGGAAAATGGTAAATGCCAAGTAGATTATCTATTTCCCTGACACCTTACCCCCCTTACAGCAGATTCATATATGACAAATGTCTGAATATAAATGATCAAGCTGATGGTTTTGTTTGCTTTCGTAGTTTGTAAAGGAAGGTTGCTAAGATTGCCAGCTAAACATCTTACTGCCATCAGAAAGACATAGAATATAGCGCATGATCAACACACTAATAGTTGCAGTATGCATTACTCTGTTGGAGTACTTCATTGCCTACAATAGGGCTGGGCAATTAATTGCAAATGAGATTAAATTGCGATATGGACTGCTTTAATATTCTGATCGCAGACACTAAACACTAAAGGTTATTGCAATTAGATTATTTTTGCAAATCGTTCGGCCCCAGCCTACAAGTGTATTTAAAATTAAAAATGTCATAAATGGAAAAGTTAGGTTATGAATTCAATAGACACGCCATATTTTTCTCCCTTTTTTGGTGGGCTATTGGTTATCCTTACAAGAGAGTTGATAAAACTGTAATCTGATTGATATATATTTGGTTTATTTAGGTTTGTGTGGGAACTACAACATGGTCCTGTCTGATGACATGAAGACTCCTCAGGGAATTGTTGAAGGAACTGCAGCTACTTTTATTAACTCCTGGAAAGCTAACCTGATGTGCAAAGACAGAGAAGAAAGACTGGACGACCCCTGTTCCCTCAGTGTGGAAAACGGTAAAAAACAAACAATGAATCTATTGTTGATGTCATGTATTTGGCTGTTTGGATGGTAGATTTTCTGCTTTGAGCCCTTGCTGATATTCCGTCAGATTGTTAGGTTAAAGGGAGCTTGTGATTTCAATAGATTTCTAATAAAAATGTTTGATATTTTTAGAGAACTATGCCAGACACTGGTGTGCTTTACTGCTGAGCCCTACTGGTTCTTTTGCTCGGTGCCATTCAGTGGTGGATGCTGAGATGTATCATGAGGTAGAGCAAAAGATTTTATTTATTTCCAACAAAACAACATTTTGTTAAAGTACAACCCTCTGAAAGTGTTTATTGTCGTCTGCAGAGATGTGTTTATGCTAGTTGCAACTGTGAGAAGAGCGAGGACTGCCTGTGTGCTGTTATGTCCTCTTATGCACGAGCCTGCGCATCAAAGGGAGTGTTTCTGACCGACTGGAGAGACGACGTGTGTGGTAAGAATTTCTCCTCTTGAAACTCAGTCATTGTTCAATCATTGTGTTTTTGAGCCATTAAACTAACAAGAAGTAACAACCCTCAACAGATAAATACACGAAGAGCTGCCCGGCAACACAGACCTTCTCTTACAAGCTTCAGAGATGCCAGTTGACCTGCAGGTCTCTCAGCTCTAAGGAGCAGAGCTGCACTCCTGACTTCCTGCCCGTGGATGGCTGCTCCTGCTCTGAGGGTCTCTACCTGAGTGATGACGGCATTTGCGTCCCGGTGGAGAAGTGTCCCTGCTTCCATAACGATGTGCACATCAAGCCAGGAAAGTCCATCAGCATTAAAGACGAACACTGGTGAGGGATTTCTTTGTTTTTGTTCCTTTGAATATCAAGAGTAACTTTTCATTGATGTTAAACACTTTTCTCTTGTGTCTTTTTCTAGCGTGTGTACCAATGGAGTACTTCACTGCCATTCTTGGAGATCCCGCTCATCTGGTGCGTTCCTTTGTTTCATTTGCTTTCTTCACAATACAGGAGCATGTGAGTGATTGAAAAAAACGTGAACCAGTTTCTTTTTCTGCTGCAGCATGCCCTCATCCAAAAGTATTCTTCAACTGCTCAGCGGCAGGATCAGGAGAGCTCGGACTTCAGTGTGCTAGGACTTGTTCAAACCTTGATAGTGATGATTGCGTGAGTTTTTTTCTGTTGTTAAAACTAAAGCTGGACATAACATTAGGGAACACAAATATTGTTGAGTGTGGTCTGACAGCTGTTTCTCACTAATTTTAGGGTGCAGAATCCAAAACTGATCTCAGTTTTTCTCTATCATGTCAAGTTTTTAAACCATAGGATCCCATTTTCTTAAAATTCAGATCAGAATTCAATCAGTGGAATTTTGCTTATCTGGAGGTTAAGCTGTGGAAAATAAAAATTTGACGTTCTTGAAAAAAACTGACTGTAATTTTGGAATCAGCATGCCAATTTTAGTTAAAACATAAAAATCTAACTCAGCAGGTTCTTTTCAAATTGTTCCCCAGGGTAATATATATAGTCAAGTTTCAAAGTGGACATATTTTTCTTGAACATTCTGTTTAGAACCAATATATCTACAGCATCAGTAATGTTTAATTGTGCATTGTGATTCTTCAATCTCTACAGGACTCCACAGAGTGTGAATCTGGCTGCCAGTGTCCACCTGGTCTCCTCGATGACGGCAGAGGTTCCTGTGTGAAAGAAAGCGCATGTCCATGCCAGCACGGAGGGCGTTTCTATGTCCCAGGAACCACAATTCCTAACCAGTGCAACACATGGTATGTTGGTTGAATCCATCACAGAGTGTAGCACAGAGAGCAGATATCACTGTGCTGTTGGTATTTCCTATTGCAGTGTCTGACAAACTAATGTTTGTAATTTTTTTTTAACATTTAGTACCTGCCGAAGTGGAACTTGGGAGTGCACGGACCAAAAATGTCCAGGAACCTGCATTATTTATGGGAGTGGTCACTACAACACCTTCGATCAACAAACATATGGGTTTCAAGGACACTGTGCCTATATTGCTGTCAAGGTAACATCACGTTTACTATCTTTCTCATTTACTATTCTCTGTGCATACTCAGAATCAAGCAGAAAAATTTTAATGTGATCACAAACTTGTAGGCATCACTTTAGACTCCAGGAGCAGGTTTACCGGACATTTATGAATATGGAAGTATTTACTGCGTTAAGTCATAAAAAGAGGTGTTGCAACTTTTTTGTTTTAAAGTTATGCTTTTGGCTTTTGTGCCTTTATTGGATAGAGGAGAGAGGACAGTGGATAGGAGTTGGAAAGGGGGGGTGAGTGGGGAGAGACATGCGGGAAACAGGCCGCAGGTCAGATTCAAACCCGGGCCACCCACTCGAGGGCAAACCTCATGGTGCACGGCCATATCCACTAGGCCATCTGCACCCCCTTGCAACTTTTAAACATTGCGATGCTGTTTTTACTTTGTTTTGCTTTCAACTTTTTCTTTGAATAGCCTCTATCCACTTTGAGGGAATAACTGTCATCCGTCACGAATACCTTTCATCCATTAAGTCAATTTTGTTTTTGTCACCCTAAGAAAAAAACTATAGCAGACAATTTATTGCCCTGTGCATGTGTGATTTGATTATTGACCTCTGATTTCAGTCAAGAAACTGTATCATGAATCTCTTTTTTCTTTTAGAACAACTGTGGGAATAAAACTACACATGACACCTTTGGCGTCATCACAGAAAATGTACCATGTGGATCTACTGGCACCACATGCTCCAAAACTGTCAGAATCCAACTCGGGGTAAGATCACTGACAAGCTTCTGGATTCTCTTTCTGTGCTTACATATCTAACATAAACTAAAAGCATAATTGTTAAATATTTGTATTTATTCCTTGACATTGCAGCATATGGAAGTCAAACTCTCAAAGGGTAAATGGGACGAGGTGGACTTGGGGTACGGCCCTCAGGTTCAGTACAGTGTCAGAACAGTCGGCTTGTATGTGGTGATAGAGTCTGCTGTAGGTGTCACAGTGATATGGGATCGCAAAACAACTGTTCGTGTCGTCCTGGATCCAAAGCACAGCGTGAGTAACAAAATTCATTTTCGTGATGATGAACTTAACCTATTACGTAAAGACTTTAGAGCTTGAGTGTTGCTTTGTTTAATATTGATACACCTTTTTTTTGTATTGCAGGGAGAGGTTTGTGGTCTGTGCGGAGACTTTGATGGCGATGGACAGAATGACTTCACCACCCAGGGTCAGCTCGTAGTGAGCAATGTGTTAGAATTCGCAAACAGCTGGAAAGTGTCAAGCAGCTGTCCTGATGTAGATACAAATGTTGATGCTTGTGGAGCGAGACCAAACCGACATCACTGGGCAAAAATGATGTGCAGCATTATAACCGGAGAAACATTCAAAGACTGCCACAGCAAGGTAACTACACAAATACTCCCACTTTGTAGATTTATTTAAGTTTTAAAGTCATATTTGTCATCTAAGTCCTTTAAAAATCAACCTATTATTTATAACCGGACAGGTAGCACCTCGTCCCTTCTATGACAATTGTGTGAAAGACTCATGTGCCTGCGACACCGGAGGCGACTGCGAGTGCTTCTGTACGGCTGTTGCAGCTTATGCTCAGGCTTGTAATGAGGCTGATGTCTGTGTTGCATGGAGAACCCCAGAACTGTGTCGTAAGTAGCCAGTCATTTCAAGACAATTTATACCCTAATATTTCATTTTTTCTTTGATATTTTTATTCTGTTGTTTTTAGAGTTTTCTTTTTATTCAAGGTGGAATTCAACAAGTATGCAAAACTCCACTGTACATTTCAAATCTCTTATTTTAGATTAAAAAGAAAGAAAAAAAAATCAGTAACTAACATAAATAAATTCCAGTTCAAGTGCAGCAGAGAACCCAGGTTTTCATGACATGGCTAAGAGTGTTTATCAGAAGTCCATTCAATGTGGGTTGAAAAACTTTGTCCACTCTTCCCAGCATTTATCAATTACACCACTTTTTTAAGCCTTTTAGCAATAAGGTTAAATTTTCCTTAACAAAAATATCATGCATCACATTAAACTGGTCTGACAAAAAAAGGTGGGTGTTGTCACAGCTTTTTTGCTGGCTACTAACATGATACTGAACGTACACTGTATGTTTTAGAGTTCCCTTAGAGTTGTGGTGGTATCTTACCAAGATAAAGTGACAAATATCAAAATTTACTCCTAAAATTTCCTCCGAACTGTCTCCAATTGATAGCCAGTCATTTTTAATCTTAGGACAATTCCAAAATGTGTGGTAATGATTTGCTCTTGCCATCCAACAGCCTCTCCAACAGGTGATTTGTCCATCTGCGTGTTTCAGTGCCAGATGTTATAAAAAATTTGAACCAAATTCTACCATTCAAACTCACCCAACCAGTAACCACGAGTGATAGAAAGGATTTTGTGTTATCATTAATATTTTCTGAGAAAAGGCCAAAAAAATCAGAAATTCTGCTGGGGGTGTAAACTTTTGGGCACAACTGTATCTCTTTAAAGTTGAAAGATAATTTTGTGGTTTTGCTCTTTGTATGCTGCTGTGAAATTTTTTTTATTATGCTAGCTCTAGAACTCTAAAAACAAAATATGTTATGTACCTTTTCTTCCCAGCTGTCTTCTGTGATTACTACAACAGCCCTGAGGATTGCGTCTGGCATTACAGCCCCTGCCACACACCTTGCTACAAGACTTGCTTAAATCCAGAAGGAGAATGCAGCAGCCCTATTCCCAACCTGGAAGGTAAAATCTCACATTATCACACGTGGTCTGAGATGGATTGTCTTATTTAACTGACTGAATGTGGCTTTTAGAGAAAATATGGAAAAATGGATTCCAAATCACTAATTTCTCTCTGGATTTTAGGAAAAAAGCAACAAAAATAATTATGCATTTACTAAAAAAAAACAATTCATGTTTTCTTCTGTGGTTTTTACAGGCTGTTACCCTGTATGCCCTGAAGATAAACCCATATTTGATGAGGAGACCCAGATGTGTGTTGAGGAATGTGAACTCTATTGCTATTACAATGGGACTAAGTATGAGGAGAATGAAATTATTTACGACGTGTCTGATAACATGGGAATGTGCTACTATGCAATATGCATTAATGCAACTGTGATACACCTAAATGAATCCTGCACCACACCTTCTCCTATGACAACAACAATCACACCCACAACTCAACTGACCACAACAACAGAATATACAACAACCACACCTGAACCCACCACCACAACTGAAGGGCCAGTAATACATACAACAACCACACCTGAACCCACAACTACAACTGAAGAGCCAACCACAACCACAACAACCACACCTGAACCCACCACCACAACTGAAGGGCCAATAATACATACAACAACCACACCTGAACCCACAACTACAACTGAAGAGCCAACCACAACAACCACGCCTGAACCCACAACAACAACTGCAGGGCCAACAACAACCACAGAATCTACAACTACCACACCTACAACTCAGCGGACCACAACAACACCTACAACTAAGCGGACCACAACAACACCTGAACCCACCACTACTACGCCACAGTCAACCACAACTACAGAATCTACAACTACCACACCTGAACCAACAACAACAACATCAACAACTGAAAAACCAACCACAACAACCACACCTCAACCAACGACTACAACACCCTACTCTTCAACGACAACTGGATTTACAAGCACTACGTGCCTAATAACTTGTGAGTGGACTGACTGGTATGATGTGCACAACCCTTCTGTAGATCATAGTGACTGGGAAACATATGAAAACATAACAAACAGTGGTTTAGAAATTTGCAAAAAACCCTGGTACCTTGAATGTGGAGCAACAGATTTCCCTGATGTAGACTTTGATGACTTTGTTAGTCAAACAGGTCAAGTGGTAACCTGTGATTTGTCCTATGGATTAAAATGTAGAAAAGAGGATCAAATAAGACCACCTCGAAAATGCTTTAATTACAGGATTAAAGTGTGCTGTGAGGTAAACACATGCCTGACTACAACTGCTCCACCAGAGACAACAACAACCACACCTGAGCAAACAACAACCAAAGGATCTACTACAACCACCCCAAGACCAACAACTCCGACAACAAAACCAACCAGTACCACACCTAAGCCACCTACAACAACCACTCCTGAGCAAACCACAACTTCAACAACCACACTTGAACCAACAACTCCCACCTCAAAACCAACCACAACCATCACTTCAACACCTAAGCCAACTACAACCACCACGCCAGAGCCAACCACAACTTCAACACCTAAGCCTCCTACTACAACCACACCTGAGCCAACCACAACTTCAACCACAACACCTGAACCTACAACCCCAACTCCAAAACCAACCACAACCACACCTAAGCCACCTACAACCACCACTCCAGAGCCAACCACAACAACAACCACACCTAAGTCACCTACAACAACCACACCTGAGCCAACTACAACTTCAACCACACCAGAGCCACCTACAACAACCACACCAGAGCCAACCACATCTTCAACCACAACACCTGAACCTACAACCCCAACTCCAAATCCAACCACAACCACAACCACAACTAAGCCACCTAAAACAACCACTCCTGAGCAAACCACAACTTCAACAACCACACTTGAACCAACAACTCCCACCTCAAAACCGACCACAACCATAACTTCAACACCTAAGCCAACTACAACCACCACACCAGAGCCAACCACAACTTCAACCACAACACCTGAACCTACAACCCCAACTCCAAAACCAACCACAACCACACCTAAGTCACCTACAACAACCACACCTGAGCCAACCACAACTTCAACCACACCTAAGCCACCTACAACAACCACCCCTGCGCAAACCACATCTTCAACCACAACACCTGAACCTACAACCCCAACTCCAAAACCAACCACAACCACACCTAAGCCACCTACAACCACCACTCCTGCGCCAACCACAACAACAACCACACCTAAGCCACCTACAAATACCACACCTGAGCCAACCACAACTTCAACCACACCTAAGCCAACCTCAACAACCACACCAGAGCCAACCACAACTTCAACCACAACACCTGAACCTACAACCCCAACTCCAAATCCAACCACAACCACAACCACACCTAAGCCACCTACAACCACCACTCCAAAACCAACCACAACAACACTTAAGCAACCTACAACTACCACACCTGAGCCAACCACAACTTCAACCACAACACCTAAACCTACAACCCCAACTCCAAAACCAACCACAACAACAACCACACCTAAACCAACTACAACAACACCAAAGCCAACCACAACCACCACACCTAAACCCACAACAACAACTGCAAAGCCAACAACAACCACAGAATCTACAACTGCAGCACCTACAACTCAGCAGACCACAACCACACCTGAACCCACCACCACTAATCCACAGCAAACCACAACTACAGAATCTACAACTACCACACCTGAACCCACAACAACATCAACTGAAAAACCAACAACAACCACAACAACCACACCTCAACCAACGACTACAACACCCTACTCTTCAACGACAACTGGATTTACAAGCACTACGTGCCTAATAACTTGTGAGTGGACTGACTGGTATGATGTGCACAACCCTTCTGTAGATCATAGTGACTGGGAAACATATGAAAACATAACAAACAGTGGTTTAGAGATTTGCAAAAAACCCTGGTACCTTGAATGTGGAGCAACAGATTTCCCTGGCATGGACTTTGATGACTTTGTTAGTCAAACTGGTCAAGTGGTAACCTGTGATTTGTCCTATGGATTAAAATGTAGAAAAGAGGATCAAATAAGACCACCTCGAAAATGCTTTAATTACAGGATTAAAGTGTGCTGTGAGGTAAACACATGCCTGACTACAACTGCTCCACCTGAGACAACAACTGCTGCTAAACCAACAACAACCACAGAATCTACTAGAACCACCCCAAGACCAACAACTCCAACTTCAGAGCCAACCACATCCACATCAACATCTAAGCCACCTACAACTTCAACCACACCTGAGCCAACTACAACTTCAACCACAACACCTAAGCCACCAACAACGACCACACCTGTGCCAACCACAACTTCAACCACAACACCTGAACCAACAACTCCAACTCCAAAACCAACCACAACCACAACTTCAACCACACCAGAGCCACCTACAACTACCACACCTGAGCCAACTACAACTTCAACCACAACACCTAAGCCACCTACTAAAACCACACCTAAGCCAACCACGACTTCAACCACAACACCTGAACCAACAACTCCAACTCCAAAACCAACCACAACCACAAGCACATCAACACCTAAGCCACCAACCACAACCACACCTAAGCCAACCACAACTTCAACCACAACACCTGAACCTACAACTCCAACTCCACAACCAACAACAACCACAACCACACCTAAGCCAACCACAACTTCAACCACACCTGAGCCAACTACAACTTCAACCACAACACCTCAGCCACCTACAACAACCACACCTGTGCCAACCACAACTTCAACCACAACACCTGAACCTACAACTCCAACTCCAAAACCAACCACAACCACATCCACACCTCAGCCACCGACAACTTCAACCACACCTGAACCAACAACTCCAACTTCAGAAACAACCACAACCCCATCAACACCTAAGCCACCAACAACAACGACACCTAAGTCCACCACAACTTCAACCACAACACCTGAACCTACAACTCCAACTCCACAACCAACAACAACCACAAGCACACCTAAGGCACCTACAACTTCAACCACAACTGAGCCAACTACAACTACGACCACAACACCTAAGCAACCTACAACAACCACACCTGCACCAACCACAACTTCAACCACAACACCTGAACCTACAACTCCAACTCCAAAACCAACCACAACCACATCCACACCTCAGCCACCTACAACAACTCCTGAGCCCACCACAACTTCAACCACAACACCTGAACCTACAACTCCAACTCCAAAACCAACAACAACCACAAGCACATCCACACCTAAGCCACCTACAACTACCACACCTGAGCCAACTACAACTTCGACTACAACACCTAAGCCACCTACTACAACCACACCCGCGCCAACCACAACTTCAACCACAACACCTGAACCAACAACTCCAACTCCAAAACCAACCACAACCACAAGCACATCAACACCTAAGCCACCTACAACTACCACACCTGAGCCAACTACAACTTCAACCACAACACCTAAGCCACC
>RPOG01001171.1:133648-161830 GCA_008086565.1 Thalassoma bifasciatum
ACAACTTCAACCACAACACCTGAACCAACAACTCCAACTCCAAAACCAACCACAATCACAAGCACATCAACACCTAAGCCACCTACAACTACCACACCTGTGCCAACTACAACTTCAACCACAACACCTAAGCCACCTACTACAACCACACCTGCACCAACTACAACTTCAACCACAACACCTGAACCAACAAGACCAACTCCAAAACCAACCACAACCACAAGCACATCAACACCTAAGCCACCAACCACAACCACACCTAAGCCCACCACAACTTCAACCACAACACCTGAACCTACAACTCCAACTCCACAACCAACAACAACCACAAGCACATCCACACCTAAGCCACCTACAACTACCACACCTGAGCCAACTACAACTTCAACTACAACACCTAAGCCACCTACTACAACCACACCTGCGCCAACTACAACTTCAACCACAACACCTGAACCAACAACTCCAACTCCACAACCAACAACAACCACATCCACACCTCAGCCACCTTCAACAACCACACCTAAGCCAACCACAACAACAGCCATTATTGAACCATCAACTGGTCCCACTCCTACATTATCAGCACCACCAACAGCCCCAGTAGTCACTGGATCAAATACTACTACTGCAAGGCCAACCACAATTACTCACTCAGCTATGCCACCAACTTCAACTCCCAAGACTACAGAGGAGGAAACTACAAATGTCACCCCCAAAACAACAACCCCAGAAGTAACCTCCTCATCAACGACCACAACAAGTATTACATATTCTACTACAACACATCAATCTACAACAGTGTGTGTCTGCACATTCAATGGCAAGCATTATTTGCCAGGTAAGGACATTGAAACGTTCCTTCAGGAAATAAAAGAAACAATATTCACAAAGGTTCAATTCTTTGTAGTCTTTACCATCTTTTTTATTTTTCACCTTTAGGGGAGGTCATATTTGACATGGTGCACATTGGATCAGGAATATGTCTGACAATGACATGTTCTGACATTTGTGAAATTCAGAATAGAACAGATATTTGTACAACCACATCATCGCCTACTACAACATTGTCGCCTACTACAACATCGTTGCCAACAACAACATCTTTTGTGCCCACCTGCCCTGAATGGGATGTAGTGGTAAGAATTATATTTGGGACACATTCAATTTCATTGCATACAGTCACATGAAACAGGCTTTTCTCATTTTATTTGAACGTCTTTTTTTTTTCTTTTTTTCTTAACCTCAGCAAAATGAGACATTTATATTGTGCAACTGCACCATGGCCAAATGCATTGAAAACAACACAATCGAAATTGTTCCATATGAATGTCCTCCACTTGAGAATATCACCTGTGCCAATGGAAGGAAACCAGTTCTGGTCTATGATGAGTACTACTGCTGCCAACATTATGCCTGCGACTGTAAGATTTTCAGGGCTTTTAGTACAACACAATGTTTGGCTTAAGTTCATTTTGTTGAATCATTTTAAGAAAAACATTCTGAATGTCATTCTCTGTTTCTCAGGTGTATGTGAAGGTTGGGGGGATCCTCATTACATCACATTTGATGGATTGTACTACAGTTATCAAGGAAACTGTACTTATGTCCTGATGGAAGAGAGGACACCAAAATACAACTTGAAGATTTATATTGACAACGTCTTTTGTGATCCAACTGAAGATGTTTCATGTCCACGATCAATAATCGTGTCATATGGAACACAAGTGATCACCCTCATGAATCATAACCTTCTTGGAGCACCAGAGTTAGAGGTAAACACGATCCTATGAAAGCATTTTCATACACCATGAAACAGTTGTCAGGCCAGAACAATGGCTCTTAACCTGTATATGTCTTTTAATGAGATGTATAATCTGTTTGTCTTGTAGGCACTCAAAGATAGAGTATTGTTGAAGCTACCTTATTCAGAACAAGGTGTTAAGGTCATGACTTCTGGCCTTGCCTTAATTCTGGAGATCCCTCGTCTAGGTGTTGTCATTACATTTGGAATAACAGGCTTTAGTGTCACCCTTCCATTTAGAAACTTTGGCAGTAACACACAGGGTCACTGTGGTAAGAGCATCCTCTTTGATCTTCTTTGAACGCATCAATAAACCATTTACCCGTGTCTTTATTGTAAAGTTGACTCTTTTTGGACTCTCCTGACAGGAACATGCAATAACAATCAGGCTGATGACTGCATGCTACCTGGAGGCCAGCTGATTGAAAATTGTGCAGTGATGGCTGATTACTGGCCTGCAAGACACATTTATCAACCCAACTGCCAAATACCATCTGTATTACCCACCGGTTTGCCAGAACCTCCTTCAACCATGGTACCGTGCAAGCCAGACTCCATTTGTGACCTCATTAAGGGGAGGTATGGGAAATCTAATCCATGGTTGCTAACATTTATCCCTTCAACCCAAACACCACAATTTATTTGATGATTTTGTGTATGTCTTGCTTCCACAGTCTCTTTGAAGCCTGCCATCCCTTTGTGTCTCCCGATAATTTCTACCAAGGGTGTGTTTTTGACAGCTGCCATGTTTCAAACCCAGTAGTTGAATGCACAAGCTTGCAGACTTATGCTGCTGCATGTGCTCAGGTTGGGATTTGCCTTCACTGGAGAAACCACACTACACTGTGTGGTGAGCCACCCTTTATTTTCATAACTGTGATCAGCAGCATAGAGTTCCCCATTCAGAATTAAAACAATAATCGCGTTGTGATTAAATTTGTCTTTTTCCATTTACAGCCAGTAACTGCCCATCAGGCAAAGTTTACAAACCATGTGGTCCTGCAGAACAGCCAACTTGTGACGACAAGTAAGAATCAACATTTAATCTCTGTTGCCCTCTTCTGTGGACTGTCAAGCTTCCAGTTTTAGTAGCATTAAGTTGGGTTATTATTGCAGGCCGTCTTATTTGCAGATTAAGTTTTGTTTAGCCGTGGAATGAAAACCAGATGAGATGGATGGACCATTATTTTTGCTTGTAAAATCTGGGGGCGACGCTTTCATTTTTTGTTTGTGTAAACAAACATGTTTACAGAAATCCAGTTTAAAGGGTTAACAACAAAAACAATCAGGACTGCGTTGTTCACATTACTTCCTACATTAGTCTCATTTGCATTTTTGAGGAATATTAAAGTTTCGGATATAAGGGTTGAATTGATGTATAGCTAAAGGTTCATTTAAAAATAGGACAATATAGTATTTAAAAGTGTAAATAAATGAAAAAGAAAGAAACAAATGAGTGTGTTTGATTCACTAATTTATTTTTGACGATTTAATATTACAGTCCTCTTGAGCCAAGCATGAACTACACCACTGAGGGCTGCTTTTGTCCTGATGGGATGAAACTCTTCAATAAAGAGTCTGGCATATGTGTTGATAAATGTGGTGAGTGTTCTGGCTAACCTCCTAACATACCATTAAGCGCTATCCACCATGTGTTTGATGTGGTCCTAAAGGAGTTCTTGCTTTGCAACAGGTTGCCTTGATCCTGAGGGTAATCCTCGTGAGGTGAGTTGACTCAATCTAATCATTCTGCTTGATCTATTGGTGTTTAGTTGAAACCAGTGCTGCTTTCATGCAAGAGATAACGGAGCCACCAATGTTGCTCATTGTTTCAGTTTAATGAGAATTTTGAGTACAAATGCCAAAACTGCGTCTGTGACGAGTCAACCAAGACTGTGATATGCAAGCCAAAGGTGTGCCCAACACCTCCTATCACAAACTGCAGCCTCCCTGGGTTTGTGCTTGTTAACAAAACCAATCCATTGGACCACTGCTGTTCAGTGTTTGTTTGTGGTAAGACATTTTGCATTTGTGTCAACATTAGTCTCCTTTTGTGTCTATAATGCCAGATTGTAAACATGAGCTATACAGATTGATGTTAACCGACCAATCTTTGATTATGCTCTCAACAGAATGTCACAGCAACACTTGTCCAGCCATCAACAGAAACTGTCCAGTGGGATACTTGCCAAATATCAATGTTCCTGAGGGAAAATGCTGTCCAGAACATACATGTGGTGAGCTCATTTACTCAAAGTTAAAATTGATATAAAACTAAAACATTTCTGTAACTTGCTTAATCTTTTTGTAGAGCCCAAACGCGTTTGTGTCCACAGAGAAGTTGAATACCAGGTAAATAAGAGGATATGAAGACATCTTATGGTCATTTCACCATTCTGTATGTCTGCTATGAATAACCTTCCTCTCTGTTTACCAGCCTGGTTCGGCAGTTCCTGGGCCTATGTGTCAGGAGTGTACCTGTACAAACCAAGTTGACCCCAAATCGGGTCTATTCAAGATATCCTGCCAGTTTGAGCAATGTAAAGAAGACTGTGACTTGGTGAGAGTGATTACAAATCATTGTGGTTCTGTAATTTATGCAATGCAGGGTGTTTTCAGGACATTTGAAAAGCTTGAATACTGAATTTTCCTGTTTCTCACAGGGATATGAATATGAGGAACCTGATTATGATGAATGCTGCGGGAAGTGTGTACAGAAACAATGTATCTTACATTTGAATGGTACCAAGAAGCTCTTGACGGTAAGTGGGATTGTCTTCTTGAGCTGAAAGTATGTCTGTATCCTGATAATCGAGTGGATTCTGTTTTAGTTGTGTGTATAAAACATATTTTTCTTTATACACTTTGCACTCCAGGTAGGACAAACCTGGTCACCACCTGAAGATAAGTGTGAGCATTACACTTGCGTTAAAAACGGCAACACTTTGACAACAATGAGCTCACACGTCGTCTGCCCACCATTCCAGCTGAGCGACTGCGAGCCTGTAAGTGACCTGTTCATACAAACAAGTAAAACTGACTTTCAGATTGTTGGCTTGAGTTGAAATGTTGTATTTTCTTCCTAAGGACACAGTTCAGACTGCAGCTAATGGCTGTTGTAAAATATGTGAGTATGGCGTTTCCTTCATTTTTGGGTTAAATGTTCTTGAAAGAAAAGCGACTAACCTTGAGTCTTTTTGAAATAGGTGTGGAAAAGGAGAAAGCCTGTAAACTGGGTTTCACAAGAACATATATAATGCATAGAGGCTGTCGGTCTTACCAGGAGGTTGATATACCATATTGTGAAGGATCCTGCAACACTTTCACCAAGTAAGAATGACACAATTAATACTTCTTATCATGAGGAACATCACAGACTCGTAAAAGGATTGTGTGAACTTGCTGATGACGTGCATTTTCCACTTCACTTTTCATCAGATACTCTGAAGCAGCAGCCGTCTTACAGCATTCATGCTCCTGCTGCAAGGAGACACGCTACAGCAATCGCACTGTTGACTTGCACTGTCTGAATGGAGATGTTGTCCCCTACCCTTACATGCATGTGGAGGAGTGTGGCTGTACTCACACAGACTGCACCAGAGCTGCTGTTCAACACGCTCGCAGGAGGAGAAGCCTCACACTGGTATAATATAAGTGTAATAACACTTGATCATTTTTACGGGATGAGTACATCCATGTTGTGTTGAAACAAGTAATCAAGATTGTAGAGGTAGTATTTATCATTCATTAAATCATATTGCAGCTCAACTTTGTCTCTGATTGTTTATTAATTTGATGTCTGATAATGATGATCATTTTTTGCCATATCACCCAGCCCTTCTTCAGATTTTACAGAAAACAGATAGGGTACTATGGAAACATCACAAATTCAGACAAAAAAATCTAAAAAAAAAAAACACGCAACAAGAGAAGTCCGGGTTGCAAAGTAAACAGAGGAAGGAGGAGAATCCCCAAACTACAGGCAGACCTCTGGCAGAGTCCTTTCAGCCTTATCAACAGTACCCAGGTAGCTGATTTATAGAAGTGAAAGTGAGGTTTATTAACCTCCAGCATGAGTAGATGTTATTTTTATATAAGTGTAAACTGTTATCATAGTTTCTATTTGAACAGACTGATTAAATATATACACTCAAATTAACAAAAAGTTCATAAGATCTTGAATTTAGTTAAGACTATCAAACACTGCTTGCTGGAAATGCAGTAATGTTATTTAAACAAGACTTTACATTTAAAAAGGATATTCTATTGATAATGAACATGACTTAGTTGTTCAAGCTTATGTATATGTCTATTCATTGACTCAATTATCCACTGAAATCCATTTGAAAAGCTACTTTCCATGCCAAATGTTGATATGCCATTAAAATGCATTAGAAAACAGGTTACATATCCTTCAATCAACTTTACAAATAACATTTTCAAGTGAGGTTGCAACCTGTTGTTTGAAAATGCTTGAGAGCTGTCTGTGGTGCTAAAATGGAAAAGACAGTTTTTCCTATTGCATCAACATTGTTTCGAAGGTGTGTATAAAAAAAAGAAAAAAAATAACCCATGTGTAGTTCCAGAGATTTCATGAAAAAGTATTTTAAAGCATTTGGTTCAACCGTCAAGTCACATGTCCCATGAGACCAAGCCTCAAGCGACCAAAGTTGAATCTGCCCCGTATCTGATGCTTTTGTGCTGTTTTTCAGCATGTGGTCAGGTTTGGATTTTACTTTTAACAGATAATTATTAAATGATGCCCTCATGCGAACTGAGCAAACTAGGTTAATCCATGTGCAAATCCGCTGTCAGCCTCTATTTAAATGTTTTGTTAGGAGTGCCATCACCCATTACATGTTTTCATACTCATATCACCGTCATCACGCTGAGAGGCTCAACCAGAGTACACTACTCATGAAACATTAAACTGTGTGTTACTTGACAGTAAATATTATGTGAACTTTCAGTGTGGTTTCACAGTTTTTGAAAAGAGGCATATAAAAAGCCATATGTGTGTGCTCTCAATTGTGTCTCACAATTGCACCACACCCCTGATCATTTCCATCAAAAAGCAAAACATCTCGATTGAGGGTGTGTCAATCTGTTCGTCAATACTCTGTCGAAACATTGGCCAGGAAATGATTGATGACTGATGAATGGTATCATCATTGTAAAAAAAAAAAAAAGTGTTTTTTCCATTGACACACTTAGCAGAGAAAGTAATAAATTGTGTATTGTCTGTGCCCTTATGTTTTGTTCTGTTTATTTAGTCTACAGAGTAATAAAGCCCTGCACTAAGACACAGCCTGGCACATATAACCTTTGTTCAACCCAATAACAGAAACGAGCCAGAGGTAATGCAGTTACCCCAGGGCATGTCTTTGATGCAGATCATAAAAACACTTTGAAGGTTGTTGCCCCCTCTGGTTTGTCCAATTTCAGCATTTGAATCTTCACTCAACTTTCAAATGCTGTTTACTCATGCATATTTCATCTGGTGCGTTCAGGCGGTAAAATGTCATGTAATTTTTCATGTTCTCAAATAGTTACTCATATGCAAGCTCCTCCAAGGGCAAACATAGCTTTGAACCACTCCTGCCGTCAGACAGCTGCAGGATCATGACTTTCTATATCTCTGTTACAGCAACCATGGTGCCGACCTGAGCCTGATGACAAATTAGCTACACTGTTCTAGAACAGTTTAGACTTGAGATGGAGAATAAACAACCTGTTGTGATAACTGTTGACATTGGTGTTTGCCCTCCATGACTTGTAGTCGTTTCACAAACAGACTGAAATCACAACATCAGAGGAACAGCTGACAGAGTGGTGCGTCATCAAATTGGACAGGCTAGATACAAACAGAAATAGGAAAAATGATTCATAATGTGCTGATTTTATATATATATATATATATATATATATATATATATATATATATATATATATATATATATATATATATAATGTTAAAACATTTACTAAAGAAATATTATAATAATGCAGTCAAGGGCTAAAAGGAAAGCCAAAATAAAATGGTCAGTCTTTAAATTACATGGTGTCCATAAAGTCTATTTACAATTTATAAATAATATAACAAAGTTAATTGAGATTTCTTATTCAGGTTTGTACTAATTACTCAGTAGTTATCAAAGTTTTTAATTGCATTGCATTAGTGTGTTTCAGCAATTCTGGTGATAAGTGAGGAACTGTGAAATGAAACCCTAGAAAAACACTACTCCTCAATAAAAGGCTCAATGGGCAACCTGGTGTGTCAAACAAAATCAGGAATGGACTAAAAAAAACTACAGAACTAAATATGGAAGAGATCCATTCTCATGTTGGTCAATTTGTGCATGGCACAAGAAATCGATGGAGACAGGGACAGTGTTGGATGAAGGGAGGAGTGGATGATCAATTACATTTGAGGAAAACATCAATCATGTGACACAAGCTTTTCAGTGTTCTCCCAAAAAATTAGTTCTCCCCTTAAACTAGCTAAAAACTTTTGATATCTACTCCTCCCTTCATAGAAATTTCCTCATACTTGTCTGATTATTTCCTTTTGTTATAATTTTATGACTTGTAGAGAGATTTAATGGACAACTTGCACTTTTAAAACACTCAGAAAGAGTGCAGCTTTAATCTCCTGAAGTAGAAAATCCTACTATTCTGGGATATAAAAACATAAAGATTTCTGGCTTGTGTGTTTTCACAGGATGCATGTTGAACAATAATGATTTGAGGACTTGTAGAGCTTTCAAATCAATTAAAATAAATTCAAAACCAATTCTAAAACAAACAGTGAGTGGGTACAGAGTTTTAAGAAGGTGGGTAATGTGATTTTTTTTTCTTTTCACCCATTGAAACTCCAGTAGCAGTACATTGAACAAGCTGCAATTTTCAGAGAGACTTTTTGGGCAAACCCCTAAAGATTTCATTCCATTAGATTTTAATCTGTCCCCTCCCGTGTCATAATTTCTCTCATATAACACAATTCACAGGATTAGATGACACCAAGATAACATAAGATGCTCGACAGGGGAATTTACTGAGCAAAAAGAAAGATAGTGCAAAGTGCAAAATTCCAACAAAAATACCCAAACGATAATATAAATGTAACCCAGAAAAAAATGTCTGTCAGAGACAGTAACTTTGCTATAATTGTCCTGTCGGCTACCGCCTCCACAGAGCCCAGGACTGAACTGACCTTAACGCATCTGTTCAGTCTCACTCTCCTTTTTCCTATTCATCCACAATGTGAAATCTTTCTAATGTGGCATCATGTCCGGTATTAGCTCTTATTACTTGTCTGTTTTCAATAGAAAGTAACCTGAGCTGCATTCTCCTTTTATTTATCAGCACCCGTCTCTGTTGAGTGACTGTAGAGGAGCTAACTTGTTTTAGTTGTTCTCTTGAGAAGGCATAATGCATGCACAGATAATTAAGTCTGACGGCAAATTTTGTAAGGAGGGACAGTGATACAGAGGTAAAGAGGGTTCTTATGCAAGTGAAGTTTTCTTTAGGGAAAAATGCTTGTAATGAAAATGAGCATCATCTCCTGGTAACAGTAACTCTTTGACACACGTTTTAGATTTTAGAAAGATGCTTAACTCTCTTGCTAACCCAGAATCCCACACATTCAAACTTCCTCACACTTCACAAGATTATTTCACAAACAATTCATTTCTGTCTGCAAACTCAAAAAAGAGCCCTGCTTGGGTTTCTCTGGATTAAATTAGATTTTTTTCTCACGCATTTGCATTCATACGTGTGACATGTATGTGACAAAGTTAACAGCTGAGTCAAAGCAAGCATTCCTGTTTGCTGAATGTCAGGGCATGGCTTTCTGTTTGCTGTGTCACAGCTCAGAGCTTTTGGCATGCTTAGAAGTACTCAAAGAAAACACATTCAAGCTGTGATAACACAGCAGGACAGTGTCTACTATGATGCTGAAGCTTATAAAAACCTAATTAGTATGAAGCCTCAAAGAGACGACTTACAGAACAAGAAGTTCTTATTCAGTGCATGACACAGCAGAGGTTTCTATTAATCATTATTTCCACACAAAACATTGATTGGACTGAGCTCATGCACGAATGTAAAATGAATGGGCGTAGCTCAGAATGGACTAATTTTTTTTTTTTTTTTTTTGTACCAGACTGTAAACATGTTCAATTTTGTTGTGAAAATAAACTTTTTCAGCCAATGGTTTCTGATACTTCTAGACCAAGCCTCAAACAGCAGTGATGTGTTGTTCATGAATGGTTCGTTCAAAAGAAACAAATTATCGAGACGAACTGATCTCCTCCCTCCTGTCACATCTCTCTGTCTAAGTCCTTCAGCGTTACCCAAGCCCGCCCTCTTTCTCCACTTTATATCCGTGAACCAGAGGGACAGAGTCAGGTCAGGAGCCTTGTGTCGCTGAAGCCTGTCGGTACATTCACCTCTCATGTCTCTAAAATCGAGGAAACTGAGTGTGTGACTGAAGTCGGTGACAGAAGGGTCGGGGAAAATACATGTGATTGTTTTTGCAGCTTTTTGGAGGTTTGATGTCAGTCATCAAATCTCCTGAAAAAAAAACTTTACTGAGCTGATTCTACTGAGTCGGTAAAATGTAAAAGAACTGATTCCCATCACTACAAGCAGACACTCCATAAATATCAGTTTTTGGCTCTTTGACATTGGTTCATTATTTTAGAACGCTGGTTTCTCCTCGGTATTTAGCGATAAAGTGTGAATTAAGACTGTTTCTCCACCATGCTGTTTACTTTTTGTTCTGGTTTGCACTTCTGTGATTACATGCTATGTTGGTCCCTGTGATGTCAAATCCCCTGTTTCCCGTCCTGGTACATTTTCGGGCAAGTGTATTTTGTTATTGGGAAAAGGGTTACATTTCGACTGAAGAGTTCTCCACTCCATATATGAGCCTTTTTTTAGGTGATTTCCTTGCATAGCTTTCTGTTCCACTTGATCAACTTTCTGTGAATTGATGCTCCTGACAAATTTAAGTGGCTTGTCTATCTGCTGTGACTTGTCAAGCGCACCTGCTGTATTTTGGCCATTATGCAGAGCTACACTTCAAAGTATGACGTCTCAGAGCAGAAGCACAAACAAGGCTTTAGTGATCACAGGCATTAAAAACAGATATGGGATCATCAATTCTTCTGGGTGTGTGAGTGAATAAAAAGTGCTGTGAACCACATTGTCAACCTAAAGAAGATCCACTATTCAAGGGCTTATCCACATAATCGTCACTCAAACAATTGAGTGCGTTTATTGCAAATGTACATAAGAGTCTGTCTGGTTGGATACTGCAGACACAGGCTGGCAAGATCAAGGATGTAGTTTCTCTACATCCTGAGTAACAGTATGATGTAATAATATTTTGAGTAGCAGGAGGAGAAGCATAAATACAGCAGAACAAAACATAGATTCCATGAAATGTTTTTGGATATTGTTAAAGTCAGTATTTTCATATGAGTATTCAATCTTGATTGTATTGCTTACCAGACAATACCTGTAGGGAATGTGAGTATGAATTAATGGGAAGGTAAGGTAGCAGTTTCATCTGTTCGGTTGACCAGTTTTTACTTTTTATTCTTTGTTTATTTTCTATATTTTCCACACAACAAAGAATAAATCATTAAAAGAAAGATTTGAACCCTTTGTGTTTTTTTATTTTGATGATGTCCGGGGTCCGTTTTCCTAAAGATTCCGAGAATCCTCTCAGAGAGCTCCTAACCTCACCTAAAAATTCCTAGCAAAGAGTCTTAGTTTGGTATGACGCATCATTTCAAAAGCTGTGATTGGTTGATCCTAAAAGCTGGACAAAAAAATATACTTTTGGTGATAATGGGCAAAGGATGGATCCTCAAATTGATCAACTTAATCACAGGATCTAATTTTCTGAGGATTGTGTAAGTGCAAATATTATTTCACATAAAATAAAATATCTGTTCAGTGGATAGTAAGCTTTACTTCAAAATTATCCTCCAAAATGTGTGAAAACTTGGACAGTATTCACATGGGGATAGTTATGGTTATTTGTTTAATTTAATTGCCATGCTGGTAATTTTTCTACTTTCAACATTTCAACTCAGTTTGGCATTAACAAAGGTGAAATGGTTCAGCTTTCATAAATGTTTGTGATTGCTGACTGGCCTATAAGAAGCAGTGTTGTCACTACCACAAACCAGTGAACCTGCTAATGTAGGGTTGTGACAGACTCAAGTCATCACTGCTGCTTTGTTGCATTTTCCCTGTTGCCAAATACCTCAGTGTTGTGATGACTTTCATTCATGGTGTTATTGCATTGTGGCGTTGGGTCGGAGAAGTAAGTGTGTATAAATGGATCAAGAATCTAATCTGTCGTATTTAATTAATTCACTGTCATTCAGTGTTTGGAGAATATCTCTCCTGCCTCTTCCATTCGCCATTTGTCCTCTGCTTCAGGAACTCCTAAGCTGCTTAAAAGTCCTTTTTAATTCTAAGAAACATGAGTCTAAGAACTTTCTTATAGAATTTGACGACTAGGAGCAGCTCTTTGCACTAAGAGTCTTTAGGAACACGGCCCCTGATCTTGTACGCTGACTTTGTGAATGTTCAGTCTTTTAACTGTAACTTGATTTTAGAATTTGAATTAAAATCAAACACAAAGCACAAAATTATTTCCACTCATATCAGGTAACATTTAGAGCGTGTTTCGACCAAACTATGACAGTCGTCTGAAGAAGAGGGTCAGAAAGGCCAGAATCATGGAGCGGGTTAGTTTAGTCTCTTCTGCCCATTTCCATAAATCGAGAAACAAGCTGGCAGCTAGAGAACAGGGAAAGAGTGTGAGTAAAACCCGGACCTGCCCTTTCAAGGACTCATTACATGTGTCAGAGCTTGATTGGTGCCCTGTTATATGTTCTATGTCTTTTATTATTATCAAGTGTGTTGACAACACTGTTTGCCTGTTTTGACTGTGTATTTGTTTGACAAGGATGTTTACCTCCGACTGTTTCTGTGTGATATGAATACGTGGGGCCTAATTCAAATGAATACTGTGGGAAATGTTTTGAAACGTGCACTTAAAGTTATCTTAACAGCTCCTTGTGTTTGGTTAGCACATCTCTTTCAGCACTTAATCCTGTTTGATAGACTGTAATATGACAGCATCAAACATTTGTGTGGGTGGCCTGTTTTTTTATCATTTCAATTAATGCATTTTCTTTGAGTTGTGGGTAGAAGATACTGATTGAGAAACAATTAAATCTGTGTTATTTCTTGAGAAAGCTTTAACTATCCTGTAAGGAATATTGTTGTGTCCAAACCACTTCAGAATGGGATGTTTTTGCTTTGATTTTTAAATAATTTACGTGCCCATTTGGTTTTCTCACCAATTCAGACTTTGCTTTCATCTGTTACCTCAGAGCAACCCATGTGCAGATGTTTGACCTACGCTACTGATGTTTTTCTGTAACACACGCGTATCACAGACATCATACCCAAAGCTTCACCCTTCACTGTGAGGTTTGCAGTCACAGTTTGTTGAGTTTAAAAAACAGACTTCGTCTGGAAAAGCAGAGATGAAAAAATGAAGCCATCAAAGTAGACACATCCACACCGATCTCATCTCAATGACCATTACAGAACAAAAATACAAGAAGAGAAAAGGAAAAGGGAACTGGAGTTGTTGTTAATTATCTCTATCTAAAAGGATACCCAGAGGTCTGTACACTTATAGTTCCATTAACCCTGTTGTGCATAGTGGTCACTATAGTAGACACATATTTAAAAGTTATTTCCTCCTAAATTCAATTGTTCATGTGGTGAAAATTCATGTTAGCCTGTGTCAGGATACTTTTATTCTTCTTAAGGCCTGAAAAAATCTTTTCATTTTTTTCCCCAAACATATATATATTTTTTTTTTTTAAAGTTACAAACAAAAATTTGAGGGTGAAAAAGCTTATCATCTATAAAATATTCAGTGTTAGAATGGATGAAAGATGATTAAAATGTTTCGCAAAGCATTAAAAAAAGACAATACAAGAAAATACTGAAAAATAAAGAAATGAAGTAAAACTATGGAGCCCCCTAAGGGTCACAGCAAGTTTTTTTTTTTTTTTTTTTTGGGGGGGGGCGACTATTGCGAAAAGGTACTGTGTTCCCTCGCAAAAGTTTTTGCTTTCCCTCGCAATACCTTTTCGTATTTGTTTCCATGTTGCAATTTGCAGATGGTCTTTGAACGTCCCAGCACCAGCTACCTCTGTGTTGCAGCCAATGCAGGTTTCCCAGCGCAAAGCAATGACTCGTTTTGAGAAAATTACAATTGTAGCTCGCAGTCAACATTGCTGTGACTGCAGAGACGTGTCGGTGTTGTTTCTGAAATGCTTTAATCATGAGTTATTGATCATTTTATATTATCATGTTGAATCTCTATCTTTCTAACTTTTTTGGATCCATTCTCTGCGCACCTGAGTGAAAGTGAAAACATGAATCAGGAGGATCTGAAGACACAAAGGTATTGCGAGTGAACGCAAAAACTTTTGGGAGGGAACGCAATAGTCTCCCCTCAAAAAAAACTTGCCGTGACCCTTAGGGGGCTCAGTATAAAACAAAAAGATAAGTCATACTTACATTAAGTTCACACTGTTTTATGTTGAATGCTCAGTTACAAATATTTGAAAAAAAATAATGGAAAACTTTCTTTCATGCCTTAAGACAAATAAAAACACTCAAGGGAAAATTCCTGACACTGGCTTTCACAATTCATGCATCAGAGGGTTAAGTTGATTTTTTTCCCCCTCTTGTATGATTTAGTGATCAAAATTCATCTTCAGCAGATCAGAGCAGAGAAGCTCCGATAAAGAATAAAAAAGCATAATTTAATCAAAAAAGCACTCCTGACTCTTTTGTGTCTGGGAGGAATGTCAATAATAATAGTAATAAGCACTAAGAAATTAACGAAGTCGCGGAGTGACTGACAGGTTCTTGACACAGAGGAAGGAAGATGGGGTGTTTTCATAAGCAGCGTCTTTGAGGGTGTGATCCTAGTGGAGACATTAACCACAAGAGTTAACACCCAATGTGACTCTTGTACTCCTCCTAATCTGCAAACACCTAATGCCTTATAATACAGCACATCAGTGGTGCAGGAGCATTTGGCTCGTTTATCCCTGTCAGGACAGGGTCTAATCGAGGATCATAGGATCGGTCAGGATGCTGCTGAAATGGGTGATACCCGTGTTCGGCCTCTGCCTGGCAATACCTGCAGCCCAGAGTGGTATGTCAACTCTATGGGACAAAGAGAATCCATATGTTAGATTTATGATACAACATTTCAGTAAACCAAGTGTAACTTTTTATGATTTTAAATATCTGTCTCGCAGTAACTGTATATCTATCTTCCCTTCTTATAGCAGACATAGGTCTGTTGTCGCTGAAGAGTACGCCAACAATAAAAGGTCATTATTGATTTCCCAGGAGGTTAAAGAAAAAGCAAAAATCTAAAAGTGATCTACATCGTCACGAGCTCTTTTTCTTCACATTCTAGAAGTGAAATCAACTGAAATGGAACACTTCTGCAGCACATGGGGGAACTACCATTTCACGACCTTTGATGGAGATGTCTTCCAGCTTCCCTTCAAGTGCAGATACCTCTTGGTTTCTGACTGCCTGAACGACCTTGAGAGCTTCAACATTGAGTTCAAACGGCAGGAGAAAAAAGGTGTTGTCAGCATTAAAAAGATCTTGATGGAACTGGATGGAATTGATGTGGTAATTGAAGGAAATGAGGTGAAGGTCGAAGATAAAGTGTAAGTCTACTGTGAAAGTTTGGCTTACGTCTATCAACTGGTTCAGGGAATGATTCATATTCTCAACACCATGCTTCCCTTTTTTTCCCTCCAGTATCAATGGAACATACAACCAGCATGGTATCAACATTGAAAGAACTTCATCCTATATTAAAATCAATGCAAAGCTGGGGGTGTCCATCATGTGGAACAACGAAGACGCTCTTTGGGTAAGAATATTCACTGTGCTGACATGGTTACTTTTCAGAGCTTTTTAAGTCTGTTGACCTCTATATTAACATACACAAAACTATTAAAATGTACATTAAGTTTTACAAAAAAAAGTATTCAATTTACATGAACTCCATTCACTTAATTGCATGTAAAATAGCTGTTAATTGTTTTTTTTAAAGATGATTGAGCTGTACATGGCAAATGTAGGATTACCTAACACTTTCAAGGAAAATGGAAATGCTTTCATCAACACTGTTTTTGTGCATTTGAAAGAGCAGGGTCTCATTTGTAGAAAATAGAATACCACTTAAGGGTAATTTTTGTTAACAAAAAAATTTAATTGAAGTTATATGCTAACAGTTCCATTTTTTCTGTATTATCCAATGCATGATTTTCATTACTATTAGCACCTGTTTCAAAAAACATCAGCTTGCTACATTTTATTGCACCCCCTAAAAATGTTAAGTAGCAAAAACAGAAATATTATCGATGTAAATGTCCCAAAATGCTGGTAGTGGTGCCGCTAAAGTCTAAAGTAACATTAGCCATTCATTCAATGTAAGACGTTTCGATTTGATTCACTTGAACAGCATTGAAAGTTAGTCACAGGTGATCTTCTTTTTGCAAAGTCTTCACGGATTTCAAAACTTAATTTCTCACCTCAAGACATGAACTACATATCAGACTACCATAAACAGACATTGCAAGGCTGAGCTTCACATTTCTACCTTCAGTTTTGAACTACAATTTGATCCTCTCTTTTCCTCTCTTTTCAGGTTGAGCTGCACACAAAATTCAGGAAAAAGACCTGTGGCTTGTGTGGGGATTTTGATGGCAACCCTTTTGACGAGTCTGTCACATCAGGTGAATAAAAGGCAAATAATAAATTCTAACAGTCTCCTCTTGATCAGTACTTAGGTGTGCTTAATTTCCTCTCTCTATCTCTCTCTCTCTGGGTGCATAGACATTGAAGCATATGCAGAGCCATGGAGACAAGGTGGTTCTGATGCATGTGATGAAAAGTCAGATACAGTTTGTCGATATGAAGGAATCAAGGTGTGTGAACTGGAATTACCTCAACAGATGCTTTAAGTGTTATCAGGAAAACTCAATTTAAATTGATCCTACATGCTGACCCACAGGGGGACGTGTGTGAGAACTTGCTGTTAGGACCTGCTTTTGCCAGCTGCCAAGACCGGGTAGACACCGAAGCCTTCATCAAAGCCTGCACAGAGGACCTGTGCCACTGTGACGAAAGCACCACATGTCTGTGTCCAACTGTGTCAGAGTTCTCCCGCCAGTGCGCTCATGCTGGCGGGAAACCACAAAAATGGAAGACTCAGCAACTATGTGGTGAGAAATGCACACAAAATATCAATATGTGTTCTAATGAAGCAATGATTCTCATCTGTTCTATATCAGAATAACTGATTTTAGTAATAATTGTGCACCTGTTTGTTTAACAGCAAAAACCTGCCCTTTCAACATGGAGTATCAGGAATGTGGTAGTCCCTGCTCTGACACCTGCAGCAACCGCGAAAGAAGCCAGTTGTGTGAAGATCATTGTGTAGATGGATGCTTCTGTCCAGAAGGTCAGTTCACAGAATTCAAAGCAAACATAGGTAACAGTGCCAAAAAAGGTTTGGAGAACTAACTAGAAACTAAAAAATTGGGTGCTAACTAAAATAACTAGAATCGAATAGATGTAGAATAGAATAGAATAGATACCTTTAGATTTAAGTTAAAACTGAAATCCTAATGCTATAGGATTATAGTCAAAACAAAGTCTTCATTTTAAGATATTAAAGTTGTAAAAAACCTGCAATACCACAAGATTATAATAGAAATAAAATGGGAATGTCATGAGAATGAAGCCAAAATAAAGTCTTAATGTTTGGGGGTTACAGTAGAATAGTAATTGTAATGTTACAAGGTTAGAGTTGAAATGAAGTCATAACGTCATGAGATTAAAGTCAAAATCAATTCAAAATACGTGAAACTAAAACTGAACTTAAGTTTCATTGCTACGAGGTTTTGAAATGAAGATGCATTGTTTTGATGTTGAAGTCAAAACAAGTTCTTCATGTTATGATGTTTAATTTGAAGATATAACATTTAAGTCAAGATAAAGTCTTTTTGTGACAAGATTTTGGTTGAAATAAAGTTGTAATATTGCAAGACGAAGACATAAATTTGCATCGTTAAAAGAATAAATATGCTATTTTCTGAGAAAGAAGCCTTGAGTCTAACAGGCCCTGACTTTTCTACCACATGTGGTATTGAAAATATGCTTTGAAGTTGTTAAAACAACATGATAAATGTTTGTTTGAATATGCATTTTGCATTTCTGCTGTTGCTATGTTATTTAAGATGACATTTCTACCAATTTGACAAAAACATTAAATTGTCGAATGGTATAACCCTGAAAGCATGACACGTAATAAATAATGCACTTTTCTAGAAGTTATGCAAGTGTACTGATGGAATAAGTTATTTGTTATGAAGCATCATTTAAAAATGTTTAAAATAGTTCATTTTTTGGCTTGATAATTTGAGGTTTCGTTGTACTGATGAAGTCAGTATGCTATCAATGTTTTCTCTCCATTTTTGGGTCAGTTGGTTTTAAATTATTTTTAATTTCATTTTTACAGTGTAGTCGAGTGAGCGCGCTTATATCATACTCATGTTAACTTTTTTTGTGCAGTCAGACTTTTTGTGAGACACATTACTTACACCAGTTGACATTTATCAGTTAAACTGACTGACAACGTCTTTTACCCATTTACAAAATGGAAAACCAAATTATTCCCTATTGCATTTTTTGTCAAGTTTGACAATCTTTAATTATAATGATGTGTGACTGGACATTTTTATTTTCTGTTAATTCATCCTTACAAGTATTTATTTTGACCTTTTAAGTACTGTTTAAACAGTTGAAGAGTTACACAGGCTTATCCACCATTCATGCGATATAGAATTTGATTGTACAGTGCAATTTACCTTTAGCTCAGGACTAATCCGGTCATTATCTTTTGTTAAAGGGACTGTCTTTGATGACATCACGCAGAGTGGGTGTATTCCTGCGACCCAGTGTTCTTGCTTACACAATGGCAAATCATACGAATCCGGGGAATCATACTCGAGGACTTGTAAAACTTGGTATATCTCTTCTAAATTTCATGTTATGTTTACATTCACAACATTTTCCTTTGAGTTGAGCTTTCTGGGATGAACTGACTGTGCTTTGTTGGCAGCACCTGCACCCAGGGTGAGTGGAGCTGTCAGGATGAGGATTGTCCTGGTATCTGCTCCGTGCGAGGTGGATCCCACGTAACAACCTTTGATGATAAAGTGTACACTTTCCATGGAGAATGCTCTTATGTTCTCTCCAAGGTGAGGTGACACTCAAATTGAAATCACTACATCATCTAATTCAGAAAGAAACCACAATACTCAGAGGAAAGCCATCAATTTGTAACAAGTTATGTTTTTATCGCTCTAGCTTCAGGTTACAAATGGGACTTTTACTATTCTTGCTGAGCTGACCAAATGTGAAAAATCAACAAAATCAAATTGCCTGGGTGCAGTCAGTCTTCTACTGCCGAACCAGATGGTGAGGTTATGATTTACAATTTTAATATTATTTATACTTTTTTTTAAAGTGTTTTAACATTTATCTACCAATTTCTTCCCACTGCAGGTGGTAGCAGTTGATTCCCATGGACGGGTTACTTTTAAAAAAATTTCAGCTCAGTTGCCATTAGTCATAGGTGGGTGGTTGAAATCTTCAGCAGGCTGTAAACGTGTTCACTGAGCCTTCAAAAATGTAATATTCTTGCTTTTTCTAATTTCAGATGAAGTGTTTATTTTCAGTCCATCAAATTTCTGGATCATCATCAGTACCAACTATGATCTTATTGTTGAGATTCAGCTAAAACCCATTATGCAGGTCTACATCAAAGCCAGTGTGTCCAACAAAAAGAAACTGAAGGGTACGTTTCATTGTGAAGTGCTGCTGTTAACTGAATTAAGTATTTTTTCTCAAGAAAAGTATTTTTTATGAATCCCCTCTGAATTCTAAATCCTTTCCTTGATCCAGGTCTTTGCGGAGATTTTAATGATGTGGAAGCTGATGATTTTAAAAGTACGAATGGTTTGATCGAAGGAACGGCTGCATTATTTGCGGATTCATTGAAGAGCAAGTCAGGGTGTCCTGCTGCACATTGTAGACTTGAGAATCCCTGTGGCTCAAGAGTAGACGCAGGTAGATGACAGACGCCCTGCTTTTTAACCAAGAGATCATTCCTCACAACTATCTTCCAGTAAACATGTTAATTTGTTTTTGTAGAGAAGTACGGGAATCATTGGTGTTCCGTGCTGTCAGACCCAGAAGGGATTTTCTCCAGGTGCCATTCTGATATAAACCCAGAGGATTATGTAACTGTAAGCTATTTTTCTGTTTCAATATGTTGTCTTTTGTGAGCAGTTTTACTCGCTGAATGTATTTTAATAAAAAACTGTACTCCTCATTTTAACCATTGACTATTTCTTTTTCTCTTCCTAGGATTGTTTGTACGACTCTTGCAACCATGCTGACAGTGAGAAGGCCATGTGCGCTGCTTTATCCTCCTATGTCCATGCATGCGCAGCTGAGGGTGTCATTCTGACTGGGTGGAGGGACATAGCATGCAGTAAGTAAAATGGAAAGGAAATTATTTAAAAAAAAAAAACATTCAGACTGATCTAAACTAACCTCAAACTTTTTTTTTACTTTTCAAAAGAGACATACGCAAATGAATGCCCCTCCAACTTGGTATATGGCTACCAGATGCAAAGCTGTGGTCGTACCTGTCGCTCCCTGAGCCAGTCAGAGTTATCATGTGGTGTTCAATTTACACCGGTTGATGGTTGTGGCTGTGCTGAAGGAACTTACCTCTATGAAGGAAGCTGTGTCACAGCCTCAAACTGCCCCTGTTACATGGATGACTTAGTGATAAGCCCAGGAAAACTCAAAATAGACGGAAAACCTTGGTGAGTATTGAAATACTTTTTGGAAATCAAATTGCAACACAGTTGTTCTCCTTTAAACGAGATGATGTGTAGATAATATATTGCACTAACTGGAAAATTTCCACGGAAATTTTGGGGTGGCTCGGGCAGTCACAGGGCATCAAACAAGGTCATTCACAGACGTGCCCACTCTGTGCGCACACTTCCACAAATGTGCTGTTGTAGCTCAAAAAATCTTTTTTTTTAAAATTCCATATGTAAAACTAGATGTGTGGAAGTTATGAAGACTGAGGTCACCAAACAGATCCAGAGGCAGAAGAAGGGGTTTTGTGTATGTGTGTGTTTGTGTGTGTGTGTGTGTGTGAGAGAGAGAGCTTATGCCTTCAACAAACGGTTCATGGTCAACAGGAGTAATCTACAAATCATAACAATAGTAATTATCATGTGCCTCTCTTACTGTGCTTTTCAGCAACTGTCAAAATGGGATATTAAGCTGCAAAGGAGGCAACACTGTTACATGTATGTAAACTACACTCAGCCCGTAACGGTATAGCTTCATGTACAAAAAAGTAAAAGCAACACAAAAACACACTGATGTTATTTGTTACACATTCTTTTTTTCTACAGCATGCACCAGTCCCATGGTATATTTCAACTGCTCGAGTGCAAAGCCTAGTGAAAAAGGATCCGAATGCCAGAAAAGCTGCCAGACAGCAGAAGCTGAATGTGTAAGAAATGCATTTTTGTTCACAACTACCAGTGCTGCAGTGCATATTGTAAAATTTCACACTAAAGCAGCAAAGCAATATCCTGAAGACTTTGGTTTTGTGTTAAACAGGTTAGTGAACAGTGTATATCAGGCTGTGTGTGTCCAAATGGCCTGCTGTCTGATGATAACGGTGGCTGTGTTGAGGAAGAGAACTGTCCCTGCACATATAATGGAGAAACCTATGGAGCTGGAGAGAATGTCACTGTGGACTGCAACACCTGGTGGGCTATTTGCAACCTTTCCACCTACTACAATACTGTACAGGCTTACTGTAGAGTTTTTTAATGGAAATGTCAAATTTAACAAAACCTCATCTTTTAAATCATAGCACTTGCAAGGGCAGAACATGGGAATGCACAGAGAAAGAGTGTGATGGAGTCTGCACCCTACATGGAGAAGGACACTACATCACTTTTGATGAAAAAAAGTATTCCTTCAGAGGAGACTGTGGCTATGTTTTCACTCAGGTACAACACACACATATGTCCAGGATTTGTTATTTGTCAAAGATGAGTCTTTCAAATCTGACATCCATGTCTTGCAGGACCACTGTGGGGACAGTGCGACTGGCAGCTTTAGGGTATTAACTGAGAGTATCCCATGTGGAACAACTGAAAACATGTGCTCCATTTCCATCAAGCTCTACTTGGGGGTACATAACATTACAAACAGCATTTTGTTGAGTTTTAAAAATGCTGAAATGAACTATGTGGGATTTTAAACAAGTGTGTACCATGTCTTTCAGAACAATGAAATTGTCCTTTCAGAAGAAGAAGAAGTCAAAGTTATTAAACAAAGCAAAGGAGAGGACATACCATTTAAAATCCATTCTATTGGCTTATATCTTGTCATTGAAGCAAAGAATGGTCTTGTTCTTATATGGAACAAGAGGACAACACTTATGATCAAACTCAACCCTTCCTTCAAGGTTGGTGAACAGATACACAAGAACTTAGGTGAATTAATGAGGTGATTGTCTTAACCATAAACCTGACCTAACCCATGTTATTTCAGGGAAAAGTTTGTGGATTGTGTGGGACTTATGATGGGAATAGCAAGAATGACTTCACAACTAGGAGTAAAGAAGTTGTTGTTGAAGCACTTCGGTTTGGAAACAGCTGGAAAGTCTCTCCAACCTGCCCCGACTCCACAGCCCTAGAAGATCACTGTGATGTGTATACACATAGAGAGGCATGGGCAACAAAACGCTGCAATATCATTCACAGTGACGTATTTGCTGCTTGTCATACAAAGGTAAAAATAAAACACAAGTCATATAATTGAAGTAAGAGGCCAAACAATGATTCAGATTTAAGAAACTAGATGACAAAATGCTCTCAAAACTGTATTTTCCATACAGGTGGATCCTTACTACTATTTTGGTACCTGCACGAGAGACACATGTGCGTGCAATTCAGGTGGAGATTGTGAGTGTTTCTGCTCTGCAGTCGCAGCCTATGCAGCAGCCTGTAATAAAGCTGGGGTTTGTGTGAGATGGAGAACACCCACCATCTGCCGTAAGTGCTTCCTGTGAGAAGATAGTATTAGATAGCGTCATCATCAGTCTGTGACAACTTTGTAAGCTTTGTCAGAAAATTTACATGGATTAACAAACAACACAGTTATCATTTCTTGTAACTTATGAGTAGCCTAATTTTTGTTCCATTAGCTCTCTTCTGTGACTTTTACAACCCCGATGGTGAATGTGAATGGCATTATGAACCATGCGGGAAATCATGCATGAAGACTTGCAGGAACCCTTCAGGAAAGTGCTTCAATCAAATTTCACCCCTAGAAGGTAACATTGTGACATGAAAGTGGTCATATATTCAGTCTTAGAGCAAAAACAATGAAGCTCTTTGATGATATAAAGCCTGTCAGTGAATAAACTTTCATCCACTTTAAATGATTAAGGGTTGGCATCCTGGAGCTGTTTTCATCTTGTTCTTCTTCTGACTCTGTCACTGTTTTCAAGGCTGTTATCCAAGGTGCCCATCTGAACGATCATATTTGGAGGAAGTTACCATGAAGTGTGTCTCAAAGGAGGAATGTGGGTGCTATGATGATGACGGAAAGCATTACAATGAAGGGGACCTCATTCCTTCAACACAAAACTGTGAAACATGGTAGGACAATTTCCTTGTAATTGTTACAGCTTTTTTTTTTTTCCAAAAGCAATGGTACCCTTGTTGCATTTCTTGAAAAACTGATGTACAGAAAATATCAATCTCTACAAATACATTAGCAGAGACTATCTACCATCATCTACAACAGATAGGCAATATACTTATTTGTTTTTCTGATATAGCCACGATTTAGCATTAAGTAATTAAATTGATGAATACTACAAAAAGTCAAAGCACAGGCTCCATTTGTTCATACTTCAGAAAAGAGGAGAACATTTATTTTGACTTCTGCCTGGAGGTCACATCCATTTTTTCCCCTGCGGCATTCAAGGACATAAGGAATGACAACTAATTAGCTATCGTAGCAGTTTTTCACAGACGTGTTGCTTGACTTTAAGATGTTGAACTTGCACAAACTATAAGCTGCCCTTTCAAAAATTTTTTGTTTAAACTAACCGAACAAAGTTTCTTGGCTATGTTTAAAAGTGTACCATAATACTTTATGGCAACATTATAAAGGGTTCTGGGGTTGAATTATGGAAAATTATAATTTTGCATGGATGAAAATATAGGAATCACGACATGTCAACAATTCATCAAATTATTACTATGGATGTATTATCAAAATGTAGGCTGTTAGTGCAGACTTTTTGAAATACATAGAAACATTGTTTGATTTCTGGCTTTCCCTTAATGTTCTTGCTGTTAAAAATAACCAGCTGATCAGTTAGTTATGACTGCCTATGTGACTTTTACAACATTACTCCTATTGAAGATTTCAGGGTTAAATGGGAGCTTTTGTGAACAAACAGCTGTTTAGCCATGAAACAACTACCATTTTGTATTTTCTTTGTGGGTCATAAGCTCTTGCAAAAATCAGGACACAACCAAACAGTTCGTGGCATTACGTCTAATTTAAAAATAAATATGAGCAAAACTTGAAAAGGAGGGGATTACATGGGTAAAACCTGCTCCTGACAGCTGAATGCACAGGACACAAACTCTCTACGGATTGTAGCAAAAAGTACTTCTACTCTTACCAGTGTTAAAGAAAACTACAGAGACAGAGCAAGTGCAATCTCAAAATTTGCCTCAGCGCACCCCAGAAAAAAGCAGCATTGCTACACTGTAATCCACATCAAGAATCACAATGGAAAAATATATATGCATGTAAAATTTTTCATTTTCTATTTATCATTTGCCTTTCAGCAACTGTCAGTCAACAGAGAAAAGATGTACCTATGATGTCAATGGTGAGCTATCAAGCTTTGCAACAAGTTTTTTTTTTTTTTTTTCAAATGAGACATCTATCATGTTATGTGGAAGTTGAAAGAACAGAAATTTTATCCATGGAGAGAACTTTTACATTAAATTTGACATTGCAGCTTGCCGTTGCTCGTACAAAGGTCGCACATATAATTATGGCGATGAAATGTATGACACACATGATGGAGATGGCACTTGTATGACTGCTAAATGCGGTGAAGATGGAAACATTACAAGAATCTTTGAAGCATGCGGACCAAGCACAACTCCTGCAGCATTAACAACAGTCTTCGTTTTTGACAAAACAAGTAAGTAGAAAAGGTTGGATATTAAAAAAAAGGATCAAAACTAATTTTGATGTAAAACTTTAATTTTTATGCAAACTTGAAAAAGGGTTCTATTTGGTAAAACTGTTCATTTAAACTATTTGGCTAAACATTGACAGGTACAAGCCAGCCAACAACCACACCTACATTCACTGGGAAACCCACAACAACATCAGCAGCCACAACTGAGAAAACTACTGTTCCTACCACCCCTGCAATGACCAAACAATCAACCACTCCTGAAGTTGTAACTAGTCCAGAGGTAACAACACAACCTGGTGGAGAGCAAACAACCACCTCTGAACTCAAACAACAGCCAACCACCACAACTTACATTAAAAGTCCTGAGACACCCTCCACAACAGTCAAACAACAGCCCACCACAACAACTTCAACCACTAAGGAACGTATTTTTTCAACAAGTGGCACAACCCAAGGAAAAGTCACAACAACAGAACCTGCTACAACTCAAGAAGAAGAGCCCACCACTGCTGCAACTACACAGAAGCCTGGCACCACAAAAGCAAAAGCGAAACCAACCACAGCAACGACAACTGCAGAGAAAATAACAACAACTTCAAAAGAAACACACACAACTTCTGCAAACACAACTACTGAAAAAAGCACCACAATCCCAGAAGACTGCTATGTTTGTGAGTGGACAAACTGGTTGAACAAAGGGAACCCATCTCTAGATCTAGAGGGTGGAGAGGATGAACTGATTGAAGACTATAGAAGTTCAGACTTATCAGAATGCAGTAAGATAGAAGAACTAGAATGTAGATCTGAAACCCAACCCGACACCCCAATCGATCAACTTCCTCAAGATGTTGTATGCGATCCAGCTGTTGGGCTGCAGTGTAAAAACAAGGACCAAACACCTCCCATTTGTGATAACTATTCCATAAGAGTAAAGTGTTGTATCAACGTGTGTGGGACTACAACCCAAGAAACTACCGCAGCAACTACAACTACAGAGAAACCAACAACACCTGGCCAAGAAAAGCCCACCACAACTTCAGTCACAGAAGAAGCCACAACAACTGCAGCAGCCACCACCAAGAAAACTACTGTTCCTACCACCCCTGCAATGACCAAACAATCAACCACTCCTGAAGTTGTAACTANACTGCTACCAGTGTAACTTGACAGACTGGCTGGACGAAGATTACCCACTACCAGGTGATGACGATGGAGATAATGAACTGATTGAAAAGTATAGAAGTTCAAATTTAAGTCACTGCAGTAAGATAGAAGAACTAGAATGTAGATCTGAAACCCAACCCGACACCCCAATCGATCAACTTCCTCAAGATGTTGTATGCGATCCAGCTGTTGGGCTGCAGTGTAAAAACAAGGACCAAAGTGGAGGGTAAACACTATTGATAAGGTATTCTCATTTCACAACATAGTTGCACACACCCTGATGTTGGGTTCTTTGATGGCGTCGTTGATGTTGATGTCTCTTTGGTTGTTGTGGACCGGTTCTTTTCGGGTGGTGTTGAAGTCAGTGTCTTCTTCGGTGTTGTTGACGTCGTCGGTGGTGGTTCTTTACTACTGTTCCTACCACCCCTGCAATGACCAAACAATCAACCACTCCTGAAGTTGTAACTAGTCCAGAGGTTACAACACAACCTGGTGGAGAGCAAACAACCCCCTCTGAACTCANTGATTGAAAAGTATAGAAGTTCAAATTTAAGTCACTGCAGTAAGATAGAAGAACTAGAATGTAGATCTGAAACCCAACCCGACACCCCAATCGATCAACTTCCTCAAGATGTTGTATGCGATCCAGCTGTTGGGCTGCAGTGTAAAAACAAGGACCAAACACCTCCCATTTGTGATAACTATTCCATAAGAGTAAAGTGTTGTATCAACGTGTGTGGGACTACAACCCAAGAAACTACCGCAGCAACTACAACTACAGAGAAACCAACAACACCTGGCCAAGAAAAGCCCACCACAACTTCAGTCACAGAAGAAGCCACAACAACTGCAGCAGCCACCACCAAGAAAACTACTGTTCCCACCACCCCTGCAATGACCAAACAATCAACCACTCCTGAAGTTGTAACTAGTCCAGAGGTTACAACACAACCTGGTGGAGAGCAAACAACCCCCTCTGAACTCATACAACAGCCAACCACCACAACTTACATTAAAAGTCCTGAGACACCCTCCACAACAGTCAAACAACAGCCCACCACAACAACTTTAACCACCAAGAAACCTACCACAACACCAGCAAGTGTCACAAAACCTACCACTACAACACCTGGTCAAGAAGCCCCTTCAACCACTGCTACAACCACACAGGAAGGAACAGAGGAGACAACCCAAGGAAAAGTCACAACAACACAAGCTGTCACAACAACAGAACCTGTAACAACTTCAAAAGAAGAGCCCACCACTGCTGCAACTACACAGAAGCCTGGCACCACAAAAGCCAAAGAGATACCAACCACAGCAACTACAACTGCAGAGGAACAAACCACACCTGGCCAAGAAAGGCCCACCACAACCACTGCTACAACCACACAGAAAGAAACAGAGGAGACAACCCAAGGAAAAGTCACAACAACACAAGCTGTCACAACAACAGAACCTGTAACAACTTCAAAAGAAGAGCCCACCACTGCTGCAACTACACAGAAGCCTGGCACCACAAAAGCCAAAGAGATACCAACCACAGCAACTACAACTGCAGAGGAACAAACCACACCTGGCCAAGAAAGGCCCACCACAACCACTGCTACAACCACACAGAAAGAAACAGAGGAGACAACCCAAGGAAAAGTCACAACAACACAAGCTGTCACAACAACAGAACCTGTAACAACTTCAAAAGAAGAGCCCACCACTG
>RPOG01001171.1:162269-175279 GCA_008086565.1 Thalassoma bifasciatum
CCACAACAGTCAAACAACAGCCCACCACAACAACTTTAACCACCAAGAAACCTACCACAACACCAGCAAGTGTCACAAAACCTACCACTACAACACCTGGTCAAGAAGCCCCTTCAACCACTGCTACAACCACACAGAAAGAAACAGAGGAGACAACCCAAGGAAAAGTCACAACAACACAAGATGTCACAACAACAGAACCTGTAACAACTTCAAAAGAAGAGCCCACCACTGCTGCAACTACACAGAAGCCTGGCACCACAAAAGCCAAAGAGATACCAACCACAGCAACTACAACTGCAGAGGAACAAACCACACCTGGCCAAGAAAGGCCCACCACAACCACTGCTACAACCACACAGAAAGAAACAGAGGAGACAACCCAAGGAAAAGTCACAACAACACAAGCTGTCACAACAACAGAACCTGTAACAACTTCAAAAAAAGAGCCCACCACTGCTGCAACTACACAGAAGCCTGGCACCACAAAAGCCAAAGAGATACCAACCACAGCAACTACAACTGCAGAGGAACAAACCACACCTGGCCAAGAAAGGCCCACCACAACCACTGCTACAACCACACAGAAAGAAACAGAGGAGACAACCCAAGGAAAAGTCACAACAACACAAGCTGTAACAACAACAGAACCTGTAACAACTTCAAAAGAAGAGCCCACCACTGCTGCAACTACACAGAAGCCTGGCACCACAAAAGCCAAAGAGATACCAACCACAGCAACTACAACTGCAGAGGAACAAACCACACCTGGCCAAGAAAAGCCCACCACAACCACTGCTACAACCACACAGAAAGAAACAGAGGAGACAACCCAAGGAAAAGTCACAACAACACAAGCTGTCACAACAACAGAACCTGTAACAACTTCAAAAGAAGAGCCCACCACTGCTGCAACTACACAGAAGCCTGGCACCACAAAAGCCAAAGAGATACCAACCACAGCAACTACAACTGCAGAGGAACAAACCACAC
Organism: Thalassoma bifasciatum; assembly: GCA_008086565.1. Taxonomy (NCBI): domain Eukaryota; kingdom Metazoa; phylum Chordata; class Actinopteri; order Labriformes; family Labridae; genus Thalassoma; species Thalassoma bifasciatum. The sequence goes on from RPOG01001171.1 coordinate 163,263, forward strand.
CTGGCCAAACAGAGCCCACCACAACGCCTGGCAGCCCAACTACTGGAGAAAGCACCACAATCCCAGAAGACTGCTACCAGTGTAACTTGACAGACTGGCTGGACGAAGATTACCCACTACCAGGTGATGACGATGGAGATAATGAACTGATTGAAAAGTATAGAAGTTCAAATTTAAGTCACTGCAGTAAGATAGAAGAACTAGAATGTAGATCTGAAACCCAACCCGACACCCCAATCGATCAACTTCCTCAAGATGTTGTATGCGATCCAGCTGTTGGGCTGCAGTGTAAAAACAAGGACCAAACACCTCCCATTTGTGATAACTATTCCATAAGAGTAAAGTGTTGTATCAACGTGTGTGGGACTACAACCCAAGAAACGACCGCAGCAACTACAACTACAGAGAAACCAACAACACCTGGCCAAGAAAAGCCCACCACAACTTCAGTCACAGAAGAAGCCACAACAACTGCAGCAGCCACCACCAAGAAAACTACTGTTCCTACCACCCCTGCAATGACCAAACAATCAACCACTCCTGAAGTTGTAACTAGTCCAGAGGTTACAACACAACCTGGTGGAGAGCAAACAACCCCCTCTGAACTCANACTACAGAGAAACCAACTACACCTGGCCAAACAGAGCCCACCACAACGCCTGGCAGCCCAACTACTGGAGAAAGCACCACAATCCCAGAAGACTGCTACCAGTGTAACTTGACAGACTGGCTGGACGAAGATTACCCACTACCAGGTGATGACGATGGAGATAATGAACTGATTGAAAAGTATAGAAGTTCAAATTTAAGTCACTGCAGTAAGATAGAAGAACTAGAATGTAGATCTGAAACCCAACCCGACACCCCAATCGATCAACTTCCTCAAGATGTTGTATGCGATCCAGCTGTTGGGCTGCAGTGTAAAAACAAGGACCAAACACCTCCCATTTGTGATAACTATTCCATAAGAGTAAAGTGTTGTATCAACGTGTGTGGGACTACAACCCAAGAAACGACCGCAGCAACTACAACTACAGAGAAACCAACAACACCTGGCCAAGAAAAGCCCACCACAACTTCAGTCACAGAAGAAGCCACAACAACTGCAGCAGCCACCACCAAGAAAACTACTGTTCCTACCACCCCTGCAATGACCAAACAATCAACCACTCCTGAAGTTGTAACTAGTCCAGAGGTTACAACACAACCTGGTGGAGAGCAAACAACCCCCTCTGAACTCAAACAACAGCCAACCACCACAACTTACATTAAAAGTCCTGAGACACCCTCCACAACAGTCAAACAACAGCCCAGGTGTTGTTGAAATTGGTGGTTCTTTGGATGGTGTTGTGGTCGTTCACAGTGTTTTGGATGGTGATGTTGTGGACCAGTTCTTCGGGGAAGTTGGTGACGATGTTGGTGTGTCTTTCTTTGTCTCCTCACAACCCAAGGAAAAGTCACAACAACACAAGCTGTCACAACAACAGAACCTGTAACAACTTCAAAAGAAGAGCCCACCACTGCTGCAACTACACAGAAGCCTGGCACCACAAAAGCCAAAGAGATACCAACCACAGCAACTACAACTGCAGAGGAACAAACCACACCTGGCCAAGAAAGGCCCACCACAACCACTGCTACAACCACACAGAAAGAAACAGAGGAGACAACCCAAGGAAAAGTCACAACAACACAAGCTGTCACAACAACAGAACCTGTAACAACTTCAAAAGAAGAGCCCACCACTGCTGCAACTACACAGAAGCCTGGCACCACAAAAGCCAAAGAGATACCAACCACAGCAACTACAACTGCAGAGAAACAAACCACACCTGGCCAAGAAAAGCCCACCACAACCACTGCTACAACCACACAGAAAGAAACAGAGGAGACAACCCAAGGAAAAGTCACAACAACACAAGCTGTCACAACAACAGAACCTGTAACAACTTCAAAAGAAGAGCCCACCACAGCAACTACAACTACAGAGAAACCAACTACACCTGGCCAAACAGAGCCCACCACAACGCCTGGCAGCCCAACTACTGGAGAAAGCACCACAATCCCAGAAGACTGCTACCAGTGTAACTTGACAGACTGGCTGGACGAAGATTACCCACTACCAGGTGATGACGATGNAAGTCACAACAACACAAGCTGTCACAACAACAGAACCTGTAACAACTTCAAAAGAAGAGCCCACCACTGCTGCAACTACACAGAAGCCTGGCACCACAAAAGCCAAAGAGATACCAACCACAGCAACTACAACTGCAGAGGAACAAACCACACCTGGCCAAGAAAGGCCCACCACAACCACTGCTACAACCACACAGAAAGAAACAGAGGAGACAACCCAAGGAAAAGTCACAACAACACAAGCTGTCACAACAACAGAACCTGTACAAACTTCAAAAGAAGAGCCCACCACAGCAACTACAACTACAGAGAAACCAACTACACCTGGCCAAACAGAGCCCACCACAACGCCTGGCAGCCCAACTACTGGAGAAAGCACCACAATCCCAGAAGACTGCTACCAGTGTAACTTGACAGACTGGCTGGACGAAGATTACCCACTACCAGGTGATGACGATGGAGATAATGAACTGATTGAAAAGTATAGAAGTTCAAATTTAAGTCACTGCAGTAAGATAGAAGAACTAGAATGTAGATCTGAAACCCAACCCGACACCCCAATCGATCAACTTCCTCAAGATGTTGTATGCGATCCAGCTGTTGGGCTGCAGTGTAAAAACAAGGACCAAACACCTCCCATTTGTGATAACTATTCCATAAGAGTAAAGTGTTGTATCAACGTGTGTGGGNAACAAACCACACCTGGCCAAGAAAAGCCCACCACAACCACTGCTACAACCACACAGAAAGAAACAGAGGAGACAACCCAAGGAAAAGTCACAACAACACAAGCTGTCACAACAACAGAACCTGTAACAACTTCAAAAGAAGAGCCCACCACAGCAACTACAACTACAGAGAAACCAACTACACCTGGCCAAACAGAGCCCACCACAACGCCTGGCAGCCCAACTACTGGAGAAAGCACCACAATCCCAGAAGACTGCTACCAGTGTAACTTGACAGACTGGCTGGACGAAGATTACCCACTACCAGGTGATGACGATGGAGATAATGAACTGATTGAAAAGTATAGAAGTTCAGATTTAAGTCACTGCAGTAAGATAGAAGAACTAGAATGTAGATCTGAAACCCAACCCGACACCCCAATCGATCAACTTCCTCAAGATGTTGTATGCGATCCAGCTGTTGGGCTGCAGTGTAAAAACAAGGACCAAACACCTCGGTAAACACTATTGATAAGGTATTCTCATTTCACAACATAGTTGCACACACCCTGATGAACCCAAGAAACGACCGCAGCAACTACAACTACAGAGAAACCAACAACACCTGGCCAAGAAAAGCCCACCACAACTTCAGTCACAGAAGAAGCCACAACAACTGCAGCAGCCACCACCAAGAAAACTACTGTTCCTACCACTGCTGGAACAACCGCTCCTGAAGTTGTAACTGGTCCAGAGGTTACAACACAACCTGGTGGAGAGCAAACAACCACCTCTGAACTCAAACAACAGCCAACCACCACAACCACCAGGCTTGGTCCCGGAACAACACCAATTACATCCAAAGTGACATTTACAGTTTCTTTTACCCCTCTCACTTCAACAACTGTTTGTTCTTGCACTTACATGAATCAAACTTTCGCTCCAGGTAAGCTTACTTAATTCATTTTTTATTTGCAATTGTTGTCACCTGTATTTTGATGTTTAAATCTTATATCCTCAGAATCCATAAAAGTTATTTCATTGTCCTGATGTTGTTTGGATTCTTTTTGCAGGAACCTTTATGTACAATCAAACTGATGGACTAGGCTGGTGCTACACTTCCTATTGCAATATGACATGCAAAGTTGAAAAACGCCTTGTACCATGCCACTCCACTACCACCTCACCTATTCCCATCACTTCACCACCCCCCAGCTTTACAACAAAACCTGCTGTTCCATGTGGTGAGTGGATTAAAGAAGCAAACCCACGTCTGTAGAAATACTGATTTCGTAAACAGTTCTGACCCTTTTTTGTTTTGAAATACAGTGGCCAGTTTGTTGCTTTGCAAATGGGACTTGTTAAAACCAATGGCCAAAATGCAAGAAATGCATCTTTGAAAGCAGGGACTAACCAGAGATCTGATAGGTTCCAATTCAAGTAAATGCTTAAGCGGGATGGGAAATCATGCATCAAAAGTGAAAAAAATTGCCTTGTAACTTTCAGTCATGTTTTGCTTGAATGTAACAAACAATCACCATTTTGAGCAAACTCAGGAGCAAGGTCATTTAGGTTTTAAAGCATAAATTATACTTACAGCATACATAAATGAGAAGAGGCTCATCATTGGTGTGGGAAGTGTGAGTACTCCTTAGTCTCTGGGCTTTAGTTATTTTGACAGAATACAAAGGTGTGCAAGAATCCTGAAATAAATCAATAAATACACCAAGCAAGCACATGTTATTTGTAACTTCCCATTCACAAACCCTGGTTCCAAAGTGCTCCAAGTTAAACAACAGAAATCACAGAGAACAAGCCAGACTTCCAGAACAACCAGAAAGCCAAATCAATAGCTCAGTAAAACACTTGCACATAAACTCATCCTTGTGGTTAAGGACTTGACTTGTAATGATCTTGTTTGCACCAAAAAAATAAAAAATAAAAATAAAAATCCAGGAACACATTTTGGGGTGAAATATTGAATACAACGTTTTTTTGCTGATAAAATTTCATTTATCTTTCACTCAAACACTGAACACATTTGTCTTTTAAACCAACAGAATGTATCAAAAACCTCTGTCCAAAACCACCATCAAGGTGCCCACTGGGATTTGAGTTAGAAATCCGAATGACAGATACAAGTTGCTGCCCCTCTTACCTGTGTGGTGAGCATCACGTTTATCAAAGTAGCCGACATTTACATAATCATGAGTATGAGTGAGAACTTACTGTAAAACAAAGATAAAAGTCACGGGTTTTTACAGACACAGAAACCATTATGACTCATGTTCCATTCTGGACTATGTCATACGACCTGTATAATAACTACACAGTACGTCTATTTAGAAGAGGAGTACACAACGAATTTGAGACACTAAGTGAGAAAACAGTAAATTACCTAAGAGGCCAGTTGGTACATATTGAGTTAATCTCACATGACCTCTTTTCTCTTTATTTTTACAGCCTGGTATGACTTTCTCCAAAGGCCCATGTGAAATATGCACCTGTACAGACACAGCAGAAACTGACACCGGGCTGAATCACATTGAGTGTGCCTTGATGTCATGTAGGCCTTCCTGTCCAGAGGTACTTTTATATGAAATATAAAGAATTGAGTAATTGTGAATTAATTAATTGCAGGCAGGAAGATATCAGCAGACCTTGAGAAAGTTTATTGCTCGTCTGTTATATAGTCCCAGGAAAATGAATTAGTCAATTGACTTCTTATTGGATGATGCAAATACGAGAGACTTTCTTATTGGGATGCCACTGCTGAATATTTCAACAAAAACTCTTGTTAAAAGAAAAGATCTCACCTCAAGTTGTCAGGCAGCAGTCAGCAGGAATCAGAGTTCAGCGACAAGATCAGAGACTTCTGAAGGAATCCATGGTTAAAAAGCATAAGATTAAAAGTTAGACTGATGGACAGAGGAGAGAGGGAAACAAAAAACTGTCCTTGGAATCTGTTGAATGTGAGACTTAAAGGGCAAGTCCTAAGATATCATAGGTTTAAACCATGGTGCAAGGCTGATGCCGTCCAAGGTGAACATCTCGTCAGAAAAAGCCCCCCATGAGGTGTTTAGGTCTGAGAACAATGACTCAAGTCTTGGGAAAGTTCTGCCCATCGAGGTCCAAAAGTCTTTGAGGCATGCTTCAATTTTGATATAGGTCTGGTTTTCTTCTGGCTTCACTGATGAGTACAGCTGAGTGTCATTCACATAAATATGAAAGTCCATAAAGTGTTTCCTCATACTGGTGCCAAGAGGGGGCATATATGAGAAGAAATGTGTTTTTAAGTGGCAGTTAATCTTGACTTAATTCTGTTTTCCAGGGGTATGAATTTGAAACCATACCAGGGCAATGTTGTCCATCATGTAAGAAAACTAAATGTGTGTTGGAGCTCCCTGGCTTCCCTGCTGTAATTATTAAGGTAAACACTATCCTGCAGAAACACATTAACAATCACTGTTATCTTAATCTATGATATTGGTAGGAAATGTTTTTCGTCATGTTCTGACCACTTCCCTCTTTTTCTAACAGCCTTCTGAATCTTGGTCACCACCAAATGACAACTGCACCAAGTATGAGTGCAAAAAGGAGAATGATGAGTTTGTGCACACTGAAAAGCACACCTCATGCCCACCATTCAATCCAGAGAACTGTGTACCTGTGAGTAATATCCAGCCATAAAATACAACAAAAAAACAACCACTTCTTTTAGGAGTGCAGAGCTTTATGATTCTGAGCCGATGCTGATTTTTCATACCGTCTGCTTTGCATCCAAGCTGTCCTCTTACTGTTTGAGGACTCAAAATATGCACCTGTCACATGTGAATGAAAAGAATGGGATAAAATAGTTATTTCTGTTGGTACAAAGTATAAACACATAGTTCTGAATGTGCTGACATTCGATGGAGGGGGTTTATATGCATATATTGTTGCTAAGGTTAGAGGACTGATAGGTACTGACACAAAGAGCGGGTTGGAGGTATATGTACAAAAGTATTTCAAATGTTGTGTTGGTTTAATCTGTCTGCTTATTTACTTCTAATATTGATTTTTACAGGGTACTGAAAAAACTGACTCGAATGGTTGTTGCAGAACCTGTAAGTAGAAATTATTAGGATAGAAAAGCAACACTTTTATGGTCAAAATCTATTCCTTGAAGCCTGATTATAGTTTCTAAAAAACAATCCCAGTGGAAAATATTGAGAGTTTTCAGCCTTGGTCGATTTATGAAAATTTTGTAATTTTAGTTCAGTCAATTAGATGAAATGTTCCAGACTCAAGGATAAGTTTTGCATAATCTTTCTTTCATCAGGTTTTACAAAAAATGCAAAGACTTCAAAATGAGAAGCTGAACAAGTAAACATTAGACTTTTTGTACAATATCACATTAACACAAAGCATTTGGGAGATAATGAAAAGGATAAGCTCTCAGTGAAGGAACCCATTACACTCTCAATTTTATATTCATACGCTGTTCGACATGTGAATTAATTTTCCTCTAGGCTCAAGGCATGAAATTTGAAAAGTACAAATAAGCAGCAAGAGCCAGTTTATCGTCATGTGGGCTTCTCTCACTGTGCTTTCTTTGATTAAGGCCTCCATTTTAGCTCTCACTTCCCAAAATATTCACAACTCAGAATACAGAAATAATGTCTGTTTAACAGGCCTGTTAGTTTTTAAACCAATTATCAAAACAGAATTCTTCTTTAACAACTCAAATGCTAAGATTTCACATGCTACATGCTAAATATGTTTCAACAGCTGTTCATGTGTGTTTCACAGGTACTCCTCTTACAGGCTGTTCAAAGCACACTGAAACCAAACGCCTTAAGATTAACGGCTGCAGCACAGTTGATCCAGTGGAAGTCACATCTTGCTCTGGATCCTGTGGACTGTCATCAACAAGGTGGGTACCCGACAAATGGCAGAAACTACATCGTGTAAAGCAACATTTAAGGTGAGCCTTTTTATCACATTGTACAGCTACTCAACCTGTCTGAAACAATCTCTCCATACAGATACTCTGAAGAGACTAACAGCATAGAGCATATCTGCTCCTGCTGTCATGAACTGTCTACCAGCCAGAAGGAAGTGGATGTCATCTGTCCGAATGGCGAAAAGAAGAAGAGCACCTACATTTCAATAGACGAGTGTAGTTGCGCTAAATGCTCATGAACGTGATAAAAACAATGTGATGTAAACACAAATGCATTATCAGATGAGCATTCATGGAAAATCTGAAACATTAGCTTAGCAAACTTGAGCATTTCTTCTTAAAACCTGTAAGGGAAGTAACATTTTCCATCATTCTCTTGTTTATTGTCAGCGGAGCTAGATATATGCTCCCTGATGTGACAGATTATATTTCTGTCAGTCTCGCTACAGGTTTTAAAGGGTTAACCTTGTAACTTTACTTCTGGTGCTTTAAGCTCTAGTAGGTGTTTCTTTCTTTTACTTTTACAGACTTTGGAAATAAAAGGCACAGTGATGCTTCAGCTAAACCGTGCATACATATCTCAAACATAAGTGATTGCATTTTTTTTTTTAAACTAAAAAATATACTTCTGGTGTACAACTGATCTGTAAAACTTCTGCATTTCTGAACATTAAAAAATGTCAGTAAAAACAAAAGCTTTGTTACAATCATTGCTGTGAATGCAGCAAGGCATTCACAGCTTATGTTCTTCTATGTCAAAAAAGTTTAAGATTCTTCTTCTTCTTCTTCCTCTTCTTCTTCCGCCTACTTTTTTGGATCGCTTCTTCTTCCACAAATTTCAACTGATTTTCACCGTTCAAACTTCAAAACGACCGGCTCATTCAGGACTGGTGCTCTATGACTTTTCAGACAGATTTCACTTATACTTTCAGAGATATTTCACTTTTTTCACCATTTTCACACGCATAGAGAATGAATTGGATTTGGAATCATTCAGGGAATTTCTTCAGCCTCATTCAGACCCTTCTCATTCAGTCATACTTTCAGCCAGAAACTTCATTCTGCCTGCAAAATGTTCAGCCATCATTTGGCTTTCTTCAGTAAATTTCAGCTTCTTTCTAGCTTTTATAGTTTCTTCACAAAACTCCTTCAAAGGTCATGAAGTTTATCTGCCCTTGCAGCAGTTTAATATTGGTGTGTATGTGGTGGAATGTTCAAACTGTAGAGTGAGGATTTGAATTTTAGAGTGTGGACCAGGAGAGAAATGACCTGCAAACTTTTTGGACAAACAGGCCTAGGGGCCACAAATTTCACTCCACATACTCAAATTTGGGCTCCAAACGTAGGTAATCTTGTTCTGCTTCTGATTAAGGACACTTGACACCAAAAGGACAAAGGACAAAGCCTACAGGTGGCTAACTGTCACAGAAAGTCATCATCTGTCCTCAACTGCTCTAATGTTAAATCTCAAGGGACTTTCTGAGAGATTAAGAAAAAGTAACACTTTTTTAAATCACATTTCTGGTAAAACCTGTGGCTCAACAGACATGAAATTTACATCAATAGATACTCCTAAGCCTTGGGAATCTAATGGTGGTTTTGGTTTTCCGCTAGCCCTTACGGTTTTTGCACAGGAACAGGATATTCACACCCTTGTCCCTGGCTCAAATCCAGCTCCTCATCAACTGTCTGTCAGTTAGATCAAACAGATGCAGCTTCAAACAGCCTAACGAGCAGGTTACCATGGAGACCTGTGATCTGACACACCTGTTTATACCTACAGATCAAAACAATGATGAAGAAAGATACTCAAGTGATTGTTTATCTGCACCACTGACCAACACACAGCACACCAGCACACCAAACATATACCCACACACAAACACACCAATGTGTGTGTGTGTGTGTGACACACACACACCAGCACATTAACCATATACACAAGAAAACACACACACAAGCACACACACTCACACACAACACACACAAGCATATTAACCATGTACACACAAACACACACACACACACAAGCTGTCTCTCTCACACACACACACACATGCACTTCACTGTCTCAAACATCGGATAATTCTGATAATTCCCACACAACTTCTAGGGATAAAAAATTCTTTCATTGTGATTCATTGATTTCCTTTCTTTTCCATTTATTCTTCAATTCACCCATTCATATTTTCATTTTGGACATTATTTCACATCCTTTCAGCCAATTCTTCATGTTCATGTTCGTGAGTTCTCCTTCAACTTTTTACATTCAGCAGTTCAGCGCAAGCTTTTTCAAGATTCATTCAACCATTTTCAGATAAATTCAGTAATTCAGCATATTCAGGATTCTGCATTAGCAGTTCAGCGCAAGCTGCTTCAGCTTCTGCATTCACAGCGCAATTTCTTCAGAAATTGCGTTTCTAATGTTTAATTGTTGGTCTACCTAGAGAAACAAGACCTTTAGACCAGAGTTAAATTTTTCATTTTGAAGGTGTTTTGTGACTTTTGATCAGACTTTTGGCATTTGAGATGAAGTGAGCCAACACAAAGGTATGGTGATTTTCCCTTACCCTGCTTGTTTCACTTTTTTTAGGCTTGTCAAAGGGATCTCCTGCTTTCTGTACTGTACACCCACTCTGATAGCTCAGTTGGTAGAGTGGAGGACTGAAGACACTGATTATAGCAGTGATCTTAAGGTTGCTGGTTCAACTCCCGCTCGAAGCATGTGCTTTTTCCAGCAGTTTCGTTCTATAATTCAGCTCCGATCAATGAGATCCAATGGCCCTATCTATGTGATGTTTAATTGTTGGTCTACCTAGAGAAAAAAGATCTTTAGACCAGATGAAATTTTTCATTTTGAAGGTGTGTTTTGTGACTTTTGATAAGACTTTTGGCATTTGAGATGAAGCAAGCCAACACAAAGGTACAGTGATTTTCCCTTACCCTTCTTGTTTCCATTTTTGTAGGCTTGTCAAAGGGATCTCCTGCTTTCTGTACTGTACACCCACTCTGATAGCTCAGTTGGTAGAGTGGAGGACAGAAGACACTGATTATAGCAGTGATCCTAAGGTCGCTGGTTCAACTCCCGCTCGAAGCATTTGCAATTTTGACTGTGCCTCAGCTTAGATCAATGAGATCCAATGGCCCAATCTATGTGATGTTTAATTGTTGGTCTGCTTAGAGAAAGAAGACCTCTAGACCAGAGTTAAATTTTCATTTTGAAGGTGTTTTGTGACTTTTGAGAAGACTTTTGGCATGTGAGATGAAGTGAGCCCACACAAAGGTACAGTGATTTTCCCTTACCCTGCATGTTTCACTTTTTGTAGGCTTGTCAAAGGGATCTCCTGCAATCTGTACTGTACACCCACTCTGATAGCTCAGTTGGTAGAGTGGAGGACTGAAGACACTGATTAAAGCAGTGATCCTAAGGTCGCTGGTTCAACTCCCGCTCGAAACATGTGCTTTCTCCAGGAATTTCGTAGTATTCCAAAGCTTAGATCAATGAGATCCAATGGCCCTATCTATGTGATGTTTAATTCTTGGTCTGCCTAGAGAAAAAAGACCTCCAGAACAGATGGAATATTTCATTTTGAAGGTGTTTTGTGACTTTTGAGAAGACTTTTGGCATGTGAGATGAAGCAAGCCAACACAAAGGTACAGTGATTTTCCCTAACCCTTCTTGTTTCCTTTTTTGTAGACTCGTCAAAGGGATCTCCTGCTTTCTGTACTGTACACCTACTCTGATAGCTCAGTTGGTAGAGTGGAGGACTGAACACTCTGATTATAGCAGTGATCCTAAGGTCGCTGGTTCAACTCCCGCTAGAAGCATTTGCTTTTTCCAGCAGTTTTGTACTATACCTCAGCTTAGATCAATGAGATCCAATGTCCCTATCTATGTGATGTTTAATTGTTTGTCTACCTAGAGAAAAAAGACCTCCAGAACAGATGAAATTTTTCATTTTGAAGGTGTGTTTTGTGACTTATGAGAAGACTTTTGGCATGTGAGATGAAGTGAGCCAATTCAAAGGTACAGTGATTTTCCCTTACCCTGCTTGTTTCACTTTTTGTAGGCTTGTCAAAGGGATCTCCTGCTTTCTGTACTGTACACCCACTCTGATAGCTCAGTTGGTAGAGTGGAGGACTGAAGACACTGATTATAGCAGTGATCCTAAGGTCGCTGGTTCAACTCCCGCTCGAAGCATGTCCTTTCTCCAACACTTTCGACTGTGCCTCAACTTCGATCAATGAGATCCAATGGCCCTATC